>SMSQ01014692.1:0-48993 GCA_019453375.1 Ctenoplectra terminalis
TTTATTACCTTCCTCCATCTCTCGTTTATAAGTCTGCATATTTATATAAACACTGCCAAACGAAGCCGTTGCGCGAAGACAACGAAAGAAACTTTCGGGACAACCTTCAATATCTTCAATATCGATACATAATTTTTCTTCATTTAAGAAACTAAAATTAACTTCGAAACATGTTCAGACACCCATGAATAAAAAATAGGTCATTGAAAAACTCGCCAACTATTGTTATAAAATTATTCTGTAGCTCTATATTTCATGCAAAATTATCTAGATATACCTTTAAGATTAGTTTATAAATTTTCTTTCTTTAACCTACCGCCAATTTCGATGATATTTCGAAATCCATGGATAAAAATAGGTCATAACAATAACGCGACATACTTTTAACCGACGAAAATAAATCATTAATTGCTCCGTATTACTTGGAATCATTGATACTTCACGCTCTTTAAAACTCATTTTATATTCCAAGTATTTTACTACCAAGTACAAATCATATAAATTGAATTAATTTATTTGGTATAATTAATTTTCTTAATCGTACCAGGTAATACGATGAAGTACAATTTTTTTATAACTTAAAATATGCGTCGGTTAATAGACTTTAAAACTTAAAGTGCTGCCTAACTATATTTAAGAGACAACAAAAACTAAGACAAGAAATATTCTCTTGTCAGCATGCAAATTTTGAATCTCCCTCAAGCCACACCTCGTAACTTCAAACTTCGTAACCCTGAATTCTACAACTTCTAAACGCTGGTACCACCAAACTCGTAGAACTGCTAATCTCAGCAAACTCGATGTACAGGGTGTCCTATTTTAAAGGTACTTCTATCGTAAAACTGTTATAAAAATTGGTCATTTTCAAGATTTTCTTTAAAAGAAAGTAAACAACGTAGAGTTAAGAAAAAAATTCGCGCTATGTTTTGGCTTCTTTTAAATTATAAAACAGATTTTTTTTTTGACAAATTTTATTTTATTATACAAGTTTCTTAATACTGGGCTGTTCACTTTTTTTAAAATAAAATCCTGAAAATTACCAATTTATAAATTTTCATTCATTTCTAAAATTTCCATTGAGTTCCAAGATTTCTATTCATTTCCAAAATCTCCATTCATCCCCAAAATTTCCATTCATTTCTAAAATTTCCATTGATTTCTAAGATTTCCATTGATTTCCAAGATTTTTATTAATTTCTAAGATGTTCATTGATTTCTAAGATTTCCATTTATTTCTAAAATTTCTATTCATTTCTAAAATTTTCATTGGATCCCAAAATTTCTATTCATTTCCAAAATCTCCATTCATTACCAAAATTTCCACTGATTTCCAAGATTTCCATTAATTTTCAAGATTTCCAAGATTTCCATTCGTTTCCAATATTTCTATTCATTTCTAAAATTTTCATTGACTCCCAAAATTTCTATTGATTCCCAAAATTTCCATTGATTCCCAAAATTTCCATTCATTACCTAAATTTCCATTCATTGCCAAAATTTCCATTGATAAAATCAGCATTTAAAATCATATTCCGGCACAAACTAAATCAAACTTCTTCGAGCTCGAGGCATCCTTAATCGTCGGAACGATCTCCAATAGAACTATTCGCAAGCTATTTATCACCCAGAGCTTCGAATAAAATGTTCCAGATTAATTCGAAAAACCGTGTCGTCGAACGGAGAGATTCAGCCAATAGTTTCTCCGCCATTCGGAACGCCTTCTCACGGGATCCAGACTGTTTAGATGGTCATCTTTTGATTGCGTGGATTTATACGAGTGTCCAGATCAGATAACGGTGACTCCAATTCGCCTTGGAATTTTCCTTACCGTCGACTACTCGCGTCTCCTCTCTGTTCCTTTCTTTCCGAAACCGGAGTCCAATTTTCCAGATGCCCTTTTTTTTTCTCCCCTTTATCCCCTCTATCTCTTCTATGTGTTTATCTCTTTCAACCACGCCCTTATCGGCAGATTCTTGCTCTTCAGAAATGTGTTCTCAAGATGGAAACGAGTGGGAAAATGTACAATTACCAGCGCGGTCATTATTACCGGATGAATTGGTGCTAATTTCTTGCGATATCACGTTATGTCACAGTTTATTCAACTTAACAATTATCTGCATTTTTTGGGCGTAGAAATTCGTAGCAAGGTTATGAAATGATTTTGGAAAAAGGTGTCTCGCCGCGAGGATTATACAGGGTCTCGATGGGACACGTAAATTACGAAGTAATCACAAAGTTTATTATTACAGAAATTGCTGAAAATGTTACCCATTCTGCCGAGACAATGTCCGTTATAACGAGACATGATCAAGTGCACGTGTGCTGGGCGAAAATTCAAAATCGATTTTCTCGAAAACAAAGTGTAAAGGGAGGGGTGAATTACTTACTTCTCTTGATAGTAGAGTATAATGATTATTTATTTAACACCTGACTACAATTCACACTTACAATATTCTTACTGGCCTTACTGTCACCGATCCCTTACCATTCCAACGTAACAACTACCTCGCGCCCGAACATTCACACCCTTATAATCCCCATTCCCAATCGTTCTCTCTTTTTCTCCACACGCATCCCTTTTCACTCGCACCTACAACCTGCACATCCATCCCTTCGAATCACGCAGTCACGTATACTTCATTCTCACGGCCCAATTTCCAAGTCCCAAACATACCCCAGACATACCCCATACACTCTTCGCAAACATTCTTTCGACCACCAAAGACACTCGGCCACGGTCACACTTTCCCAAACATATCCGGCTCACAAGGGACATCACCCAAATGACACACGCCGATTTTGATGAAATTTTGATATGTTATAGAACTCGAAAAAATATTTGACAGGTATTTTTTTTTATCTGCAATGATCCATGTTGAAGGGGTGAAAACAACCCTCAAAGTTGGGTTGAAAATCACGTTGTTGCGAATATCTCGAAAACTATTTGGCGTAGAGAAAAAATTCAAAATGCAAAATCTGTGGCTTCGAAAGGCCAATTATATGGTAAAAGGAAATTTTTGAAAAATTCATGTGTTTATACAATTTTTTGCAAATTAACATTAATTTGCAAATTTTTTTTATAAAACATTGAAATATTCTCATAAAAATTTGTACACACAAATTATAGGTATGAACAAAAAATACGGATAAATTGGAATTTTTAGTTTCACCCTTATAAATGTATGATCGGTTTTTACGCATAATATTTTGTTATTTAACTTGTATTACACATGATAAATGTTTCTTGGGCTGGGAAAATTAAAACAGCAGGTAAAAATACCCGATATGATAATCTTCGTACGGAAGACCTAAGGGCGGTGGCTATGGTCATGCGAAGCGTCGTCGCCCCGTAACCGTGATTACCATTTCTTTCCAGTAAAATTTTTCACCCCTTCAACATGGATCATTGCAGATAAAAAAAAATACGTGTCAAATATTTTTTCGAGTTCTATAACATATCAAAATTTCATCAAAATCGGCGCGTGTCATTTGGGTGATGTCCCTTGTCAGTCTCACTCGCAACCATAAATCCATTCGCACCACCACTCAATAGGTTCAACCACCGGCGCCATCCTGTCGCAAGACGACCCCGACCGCACGCATTCAACAATCACTCGCTCAAGCATACCTGATCACACTTAAAATCCTTACAAAAGCGTCAAACGAAAAATTTTTATTCGATATTTTCGACTTATTTTTTCACGTAGAATCACCCCCTTTTCGCTTGTACCATCAGATACCGAACACCCTGTATATTTAACGCGTTAAACGCCACGCCGATTTTGGTTGACTTTCCCGTTAGGCTGTGTGGTGGGATACTAATTCAAAATTATTTGGTCGCAAAATCGTTAAGAATTTAAGAAGAAAATTGTAGAAGCCTGCAAAGGAAAGTTGTATCTTTGTTTAACACTAGGTTTACGGGCGTTGATTGGATCATTTTGATGGTTAGATTGAAATAGAAATTTTTTGTAATATCATTAGTTCGGTTTGCTTCGAATTAATAGATTTCCATAAGCAGAGATTTATTTAGTACATTTTTCTATATAATTTTCATTTCGAGTTTACATTTTCCGCACGCATGATTGCTAAACTCGAGCAGGAAATCTGAACTGCGTCAAATTGACGGGTTCCGTAAATCTAGTGTTAATGCGTTCTTAATTTTCAGATTACACCTATTGGTAAATTTTAGGAATAAAATGTCGCAACGCGTGACACACTTTTCATTTAAATTTCTAGCCTTAAGTTGGCGTTACTAGTCGAGTTCTTAACACGTTTAATGTACTTTGTGAAGTCGGCACGTTTGGGAGTTGCAGATGAGTTGTACCAAAGGGACGATATTTTTCACGCGCGATGACTTGGCGTAAATAAAGGAACCGAGGGTAAAGGGGAAAAACAGAGCACGCAGTTTTCCATAGAAAATAGTTGCTGAAAGGAGCGGAAGATTTTTTGACAAAACAAAGAAGACAGGGCTGCTTGAAAAGAATCTTTTTAAGTCGAGTAAAAAGAGGAAGGAAATATTTTCGACTACGGTCTCCATTAATTAAAGCTATATACCTTTGGATGAGAAACAAAAATGATGTAGCTTTTCACATGAAACGTTAATGTTGCAGAAGAACAGTTCTTTGAACAATATAGTCGAAAGAGAAGAGGATTACGCGTTGTATGAAATTAATCACCGTTTCCCTATCTCAATAAAATTATACAATTAATTATTAATATTTCAATGCAAAGGAAGGTGGGATCGAAACTTGAAGCACTTTGACAATTAAATTAGAATAAGAAGAATGCACTAGATTAATGGAAACTAAACATTATTTAATAGTAGCATGATAACTTAATTAATAATAACATATATTTACTTCAAAAGCTGTATAATAGAAATCAAAATAAGAACAAAAATAAAAATCAAAGCAGTTCAACAGCTATATTACAACAAAAATGAATTAAATCAATGGAAGCTAAATATTATTTACTAATAGCATGGTGACCTAAATAATAGGATATGTTTACTTTAAAAGTTAGAAAATAAGAATAAAAATAAAACCTACATCGTAACAAAAATAAACTAAACCCTATTTAACAAAATAATAACATATATTTTCTTTAAAACTTACAAAATAAAAATAAAAATAAAAATGAAGATAAAAATAAAAATAAATTAGTCTCCCATAAACCACAAATAAAAAAAAAAAAAACGAAAATGATCAAGAAATATCTAAGTCTATTGAAAATATTTCTCAAACTGGAAGCCAAAGTTACCGGTACCACAGGAAGGGGTTGAACCGAAGGCCAGACCCGAGAAGCCGATAAGCGGAAGAGGATGCCGCCGTTCATTATGCAACCGTAATCCCGCACCCTTTTCCTTTCTTTTTTTTCTTCTTCTTCTTCTTTTACCAGAGGTACAACGCAGTAATAAACGATTACTCCCGGATTTATTCCGCACGACAAGAGTGAAATTTAATGGACGTTTTGTTCACCGTTTCGAAGTGGGCAAGCTTGGCCGTAGAAACGCCCAAGACGGCTTCCTAATTCGATCGGCAACATCGCCACGGAAATTTACGGGTCGGAAGTTTATCTTACCGGTTAATTCCGTTCGCAACTGGCTCTTCCGCCCCGTCGATACCCTTATTCCAAGTTTCGCTCCACGGTTACTGCGAATCTCGGCTCGGATAATGCCGGTGGGGGCAGAATAAACGACCTTTCTTCTACACCTTTAATTCACCCCACCGATTTTCCTCGTACGTTAGGATTGCATCGTGCGACAGGTTTGTGGAGCCACTTTGTGACGTTTAGTTTGACACTGGGATTTCAGCTGATCGTTCGAGCATTCAAGTTTAGAGCATCGTGGTAATCAAAGAAAATATAGAAGACGACAGGATAGATTTTTGTGCTTACAGAGGGTAGTACATGCTTGGACGGTACGTTTACTAAAATTGGAACGATAGAGAGAGGATTGAGATGGCCTCTGTGCGAGGACGACACGAAAAATCGTGAAATATCGACATTTATGTGTTGTTATATTAGAAGGATGGGATAAAAAGATAGTAGAACGATCGACAAAACGAAACTTATAATTTTGAAAGGGAAGGCAAGACTGATACAACTTTTCCACCCCGCGTTCAGCTTAAGACTAACTTTTTCTCCCAAAAAATGTGGCTCTTTAAAATTTTGTTCTGTTCGATTCGAGAGAAATGCAGGCGATTGTCGATTTATCGCAAGAAATAATGCACGACATAACTTTTAACTAATAATAAAATAATCGTATATTTTCAATTTTATATTTAATACAAAGAGTAGAGGGAAATAATTTATTTCTTTTAAAGATAAATCGGTATTTTACCGGGCATAGTACGATTAGTGTTAAGAGTTTAATCAATTATTTTTTATAGTATAATTTAATAACGGATTTGTAGAATCGAGTACACTTTTATCTTAAGTGGAATAATATAATGTTAAAGCTGTAAATTTAGGATGTGCCTCTGTACGTTCGCTCGTGGACCGATATCGGCTCGTAGTTCGTTTAATAAAAAAAAAAAAAAAGGAAGAGCAAAAAATAAGGGACAAAGTTCTATGTATTTAGATTATATAAAATATTTCCGATTTTTCCTGATAAACTGCAGGAGCATAATTTATGACAGATAATGAGAAAACCGTATTATATAAAGCTCGGCTATGAAAGCTTTATTAGAAAGCTGCGATTAAATATTAACAGAGTTTTTAATTTATAATATGAGAAACGTCAATCGCGATTACTTTATGTACGCTCGTGCGATATTTTTGGACTTTAAACTGCTTAATTTGATTTATAAGCAATGTTCAATGCAAAGATTGGTAATTAACAGATATTAATTATGAACCGCATCAAATAGATTCGGGAGAAAAAATATCAGATAAATACGGATAAAGTGACGTTACAGAAAAAAATCTACCATTATTTCATTTTGGATTCAATATTTGATTATAGCTTTGTAACAAACCGTCTACGGTTTAATTTTATACGTTTCTTTTTTATTTTCGTAAAATATGCTACAATAATTCGACCATAAAGACCGAAAACATTTTACACAAAAAGAGAAGAGGACCAATTAAAATGTTTGTCTTATCTGGCACAGAAATTTCTTACATTATTTTATATAGCTTTATTTAGTTTCTTTTTATATTACCGAGGAATTGCCTGCTTTACTCGATAGCCAAATAATTAAGTATCATCTGTACTTTGTACTTTCAATTCAACATTCTCCGGTAGATCTAAAGTATTCATAATATGTTCGAACAGAACAGTGGATACGACAAAGTAAGTTACTATAATGCTCGCGGAAACATTGCTAACGGACAGCTTAAGATAATACGATTATATAACAATTAACGACCATAAGCTAGGAAAGCAACAGATTACCAGATAATCACTATTTCATGTTACATCATGTAACAGTACTCGACGTCATTAACATACTGTTAAATAATACTTATTGCAGTGGCCTTCTATACTAATATAGATTGTACAACTGAAACTATATCACGAATGATTTACATATCATTTTACTAAAAAAGTCTTACTTTTTCTGCTAGCAGCAACACGAATCTGATTAAATTGCATTAAAAATATATATTAAACTAGTTTATCTTTACATACATACTAAACTCGTTTATTAAAATCATTTAAAATGATTTTTTTTATTAAAAATGATTTTAATAAACAAGTTTAGTATATATGTATTTTTTATTAAAAATGATTTTTTTTATTAAAAATGATTTTAGTAAACGTTAAAATTAATCGTAATACTGTGAATACAATAAATTAATTTGTTAAATGGCGAATAAAAAGATCACTTCCATTACCACGACTTACAGAAAAAAAAAGAAAAAAAATAGTTACAAAATACAGAGATACTATAAGTAATGACTCTGTTGTTAACACGTTCGCGGACGTGAATGCTATAGCATTAATTTTCATGATGATGCAGAATGACATAAATGCTATAGCACTCAAATCTTAATGTCAATTATTTTGAATTTAATTTTATATACCCTTATGATCTGTATTGTCATGGATACTATAGCATTCATTGTGTATAACGATTAAGATATGATAATCCGACTACCCTTGTAAAATGTGTTTAATCAAAATTCGGATATCACAACCAATTTAAAAATAAAATGACTGAATTTTTGCACCTCGCTGAAACTTTTACTGTCTGCGAATCTGTTAATGTGACTACTTCAAAATCAACTTATAATAAAAGTAATATGTCCTAATATGAGTACATTTAATCTTCCTATAACACGATAGATAGATTCCTATTAAATACCGTGCTGAAGCATGGCTAAGTGTGTATGAAAATATTCGAAATGTATAGAATACAGATTCGGTGCAATATAATTTTTTAAACGTGTGAAAGAAAAGTTATAGCATCGCGTAGTAGAATTTATCTGTTATAGGAAAATCTCCGCAATTTCTCTTATCGTATTAGAGCGAAACCGTGTTTTATGAGTAATAGGTGTATACAAAAAAAATATATTTAATAATTCTGTGTCCAATAAATTAACCTTCCACCAGCGATATAATTTTTTAACAACGTCGACTGTGCAAGGCATTTTTCATTTTTTGGTCAGAATTCTTATTATTTTGGGATTGAAAAAAATTTTCAAAATTTTCGGGGAACATATTATAGTCTCTGATTTATTATACGAGTGAAACTTTAGCTAAATATTTAACCCTTTCACTGCGGTTCTCTAAGAATTAAAAGCGCCTCTAGGACACAGATTAATATAAAAAATAAATATTAAATATTAAATATAATTATTATTATTATTAAATATTAAATATAATTATTATATTATATTTAGTATTTAAATATAATATAATAAAATTTCGATTATAGTATAACATATTTAAATAAAAATAATAATTCTATATTATGGACAATTTTAAAAAATAATTATTTAATACCCGAAGACGTGTAAAATTGCAGTGAAAGGATTAAACCTATCTCCAATAAAAATAAAATTAATTTTGCGAAATGGACAATGTCCATCTATGATTTTAACAAATAATTATTTAATACGTAGGGACGTGTAAATGTAACATTTGTAGTGAAAGGATTAAACCTATCTGTAATAAAAATAAAATTAGTTCTGTGCCATGGACAATGTCCATCTACGATTTTAAAAAAATAATTATGTGCAGTGAAAGCGTTAAACCTTTCCACAATAAAAATAAAAATAAAAATAAAAATCTGACGCGAAGATATGAAACGATGGGAATTTCACTTGGAACACAACGACCCATTATCCAACCGAGGGGTTAATTCTTCCCTAACAGACAAATAAAAAATACAAACCAACTTTCCCCGAACAACTTCAATTACCACAGCGTACAAGAAAAAATACTTCAAAGCACAGAGTTACTATACCATAACACGACTATGTAAAACAGTCGTTACACGTAACAGTTATAACACCAAACACTGACCTTATTACCACACAAACTAGCTCCTCCATTAACTACCAACTACATTTAAAACTAATATTATCCAACACAGAACACACTCCACATTCTATGACATTAAAACTACAACTCGCTTAACTACAACTGCACATTAACGACCCTGCACATACACAACTTTCAACAAGCAGTCTGATTAAATCAGTCCATCGACTACTTCCTACAACCAATTCGTATTCGCGTCGGAAGAAAACTTTTTCCCTCTAACGGAAATCAGACTTCGAAGAAATATTCTTGAAATTCGGATCATGAACCAACTTTCAATTCCTCGTCTGTATTATTTTATTTTTTTCTTCTTTGGACCAAGAGCGTGGGAAACAGCAAGAAAATGGCCAATAGGGGTTGAGAGAAAAAAAGGAACCAACTCGACGCGTTTATCGGTCCTTCGGAATTTTTCAACGACTGCGTCCCTGGCGATAAATCGACGACACCGGCGTCGCTACGGCCGCAAATCCAGCTTTTTGGAAAATTAAACCTCTCTAAATCTCAACCACCCCGTTGCTCGCGCGCCCCCTCAATGAAAGGACGTCGTAATGTCCCACCCTCTGGCAACCCCTATCCAGCTATATCGGCTATTTATTTGCCATTGGCAGCCACAGCATTGCTACGTCTGTATACGTGAGCAGGTCTACGTGTATGCATGTATATTTATTGGAATTGAGTGGAGAATCCGCTAAGAACGCGGAGGATATATTTTTTTCCTTGCCGAAGAAATGTTTGGGAAAAGGGACACGAGGGGAAAGGTGTTGAGAGATAAGAATTGCTGTGGTTCCTTCAGGTATCCTTGGAAATTATGGTGCAACGGAGAAATGCACAGGGTTAATTAAGTAATTGTTTGACTTTGCATCGTTGGGAAGCGTTAGTTTTTTTTTTTTATTATTTATTGGAATTGAGTGGAGAATCCGCTACGAACGGCGAGGATATATTTTTTGGGAAAGCGAATACGAGAGGAAAGGTGTTGAGAGATAAGAATTGCTGTGGTTCCTTCAGGTATCCTTGGAAATTATGGTGCAACGGAGAAATGCACGGGGTTAATTAAGTAATTGTTTGACTTTGCGTGCTTGGGAACGTTGGTTTTTTTTTTTTTATTATTTATTTGAATTGAGTGGAGAATTCACTAAGAACGGCGAGGATATATTTTTTGGGAAAGCGAATACGAGAGGAAAGGTGTTGAGAGATAAGAATTACCGTGGTTCGTTCAGGTATCTTTGGAAATTATGGTGCAACGGAGAAATGCATGGGGTTGATTAAGTAATTGTTTGACTTTGCATTGTTGGGAAGCGTTGGTTTGTTTCTTTTTTTTATTGTTTAATTAAGCGGGTATTATTAGTTGAGTTTTTAACATGTTAAGGTACAGCGAGGCAACGATGATTTGATCCTTTTTTTTTTTTAATTTGGATGGTTATGTTTGAGAAGAATCGAGAGGCAATGAAGGCTCGTTTTTTTACTCGTCTTTTAACACCAGTCAAAATGACTGGTTGGTAATTTTTTATAGAAATTTTATAAATTTACAACGATGTTTTTTTGGAGATTTTCTATGACTTTTATAAAGAATTGTTACCCTTATTATAGATACTTTTTCAAATACCTATCATTTTTATTTCTTTGATACAGATAAGTCTACTTTAATCGCCGGTGGTTCTAGTGTTAATTTGTAATGGTAAGTTTGGGAACTGGTGAACGACACTGATGATCTATTTTATGTTTCTTAATTTGTGAGGCTATGTTTGAGAAGTATGGAGAGTCAGTGATGGTCTATTTCATATTTTTAAATTGATATAACTATTTTTGGGAAGTGTTGAGAAATAATAATGATCTATTTCACGGTTTTAAATTTGTATAGTTATGTTTGAGAGCTTCTGAGGTGAATATTATTCATTTACTTATTTTTTTTGTTCTCATCATTAAACTCACTAATTCTTCAACAATAATTCCTATTTGCACATATCAAATTATCATATTATATTATTTATTAGCACTATAAAAATAAAATAGTACAATATTTCACTACAACTAAAAATAATTCAAACAGAAAACGAGAACACAATTCAAACCCTTTAATACAATATCTGCAACTATTATTTCAAACCTAAACTAATATTGCTACATATGATATTTCTTTGAACAATATATAATATGTAATAATATATAATAAGATATAATAACAGTATATAACAATGTAGATTGCAATTTGAGAACATGACCACGATTATTTTACAATTTTCAGGACAGTGCGGATATATTCCAGGTGTCTCTTTTTTTCGCGACTGCAGCGGACGGAATTACTCCAATAATGAGCGAAATTGCGATATAAAGGAACTTTTTCGACTGATATCTCAGGACCGCAAGCTTAAATTTACGGATAACGGACTCCAAATCCCTTGTGACGGCGGAATTATTTCAACCGTTTAAATTTTCATCTCTCAAGATGTAAAACTACATTCCTATATTAAAATTATGCGAGTCTGCTATTACTCGTACCTCCCAGAGGAACTAGCCACTGTTACCCTAGATATCATTTATAATTCTTTACACGATGTGGCATCGCCATTATGAATTTTCAAACAAAATTTCTTAGCGTCTGCTTCGCAATATATATTTTCGAATAAACGACTCAACCCTTCGCAGTCTCGTGTCGAGCTGGACTTTATTTAGTTAGAGCATAAAATAATATTCTTTCCATATTAAAACTTAATAGAAATTCATCGATCTCGATACGTTATTAATTATTCAACTGCGGATCTTTATGGATTTATGGAAAATTTGAAAGCGTGAAAATATACAGAATGCACATAATAAATAAAGACATATAAATAAATCCTAAATAAATATTCAGTGATTAAAAGAGTTGCCACTCTAGCTTTTACTTTTTAAATCGTATTTACTGAAATATAAATTTGCGCAAAAATCCGCAGTCTATTAATTATACAAATATAAAAGTTTAGTCGTATTATTAACAGCTTATTTTTTTATCAATTGTATTTCTTATTATTATTCTGTATCTAGAAAATTAAAGATTTCGATGCGTCCTTTATTCTAATTTCTGTTCTAATTCTAATTTAAAATTGAAAGCAAATCTTAAATAAAAAAATGAATAATATAAATAGTTAAAATCCACCATGCAAGACTTCTATCGAGCGATATCTAATTATATTTTAAATAGGAAAGAAAATTATGATTAAACGTAGAAAAATAGAAAGACAAATAGAAAACAATTTCTATTTCTTATTATATAAAATATAATAAAATAATTTCTTTAATTCTAATTTAAAATTGAAAGCAAATCCTAAGTAAATAAATGAATAATATAAATAATTAAAATCCATTATGTAATACAAGACTTCTATCAAGCGATATCCAATTATATTTTCCGCAGGAAAGAAAATTATAAACGTAGAAAAATAGAAAGACAAGTAGACAGAAATTTCTATTTCTTATTATATAGTATATAATATAATAATTTCTTTAATCCTAATTTCAAATTGAAAGCAAATCTTAAATAAATAAATGAATAAAATAAATAATTAAAATCCACCAAGTAATACAAAACTTCTATCGAGCGATGTCTAATTATATTTTAAGCAGGAAAGAAAATTATGATTAATCGCAGAAAAATAGAAAAATAAATAGAAAAAAAAAAGAAATTTCACATTCGTTTGGAAGCTCAAACTGATAAAGCAAAACTTTCGAATCGACGACCTCCATTCCTCTAAATTTCGACAAAAAAACGAGTGTGAATTTACGTGGTTGCTAATGACCCATTCTGGTTGATGCAACTTTATAAAACTAAATAAAAAAAAGGAAAAAAAAGAAAAGATTAATTATTGCATAACGAGCGAGAAAACTTTAAGAACTGTGTTCAGTTGTTTTCACTCGTCGCATCTTATCAACGTTCGTCTCAAAGCAAAATTACACTTCCACTCTAGCTAAGATCTTCGTTTAACGATTCACATTCTCCACTTCGTTAATGATTTTGAATCTAGACGCGTTGTAAAATTAGCAACACGCCTTCGTGCTTCTTGCAGCTTTGAAAGCTTTATGAACGAGCGCTGTTTTGCTCGAAACTTGTCAAAGTTAATTCTGACGCGAAGTATCAAGACTATTTTAAGGAGTATTATGTTAATTTAATCCTTTTACGTTAGTTTAAAATTTGTATAATGGAAGTTTTGAAAAATAGTAGCTGTTCTGTACGTTCATTCAATTATTATTAAATTTATTTGAGAATTAGATGGACGAAATAATTCTTTTATTTTGATTAAAGTAATTATTATATTCACATATTTGTTTAATGTTTGAATTCTAATTTAAAATTAAAGTGCAGCGGAAATTTTGAAAAATAGTAGCTGTTCTGTACGTTCATTTAATTATTATTAAATCTATTTGGGTGTTAGGTGGACGAAATAATTCTTTTATTTTGATTAAAGTAATTATTATACTTACATATTTGTTTAATGTTTGAATTCTGATTTAAAATTGAAATGCAGTACGAATAAAAAAAAAATAAAGGTGTTCTATGAGTTCATTTAATTATTATTCAACAGATTTGAAAATTTGATAAACGAAATAATTTTTTACGTTGATGATTCAATTATTATATTCATTTAATGCTTCAATTTCAGTTTAAAATTGAAACATATTAGAAATTTTGAAAACACACGATTACTATTCAATTTATTTCAGAATTTGACGCAAGGAATAATTTTTATTTTAATTAAGCAATTATTATGTTAATTTAAATTACTTAAATTGCACGATCGTCAAACTTGTTCCATATAGTCCACTTTATCGTTCAATGTTATTACTTTTCTAATAAAAGAATTCTAAATTTGAAACAAACAAGGATAAAAAATATGCCAAATAACGATCTGGCCGGATATTAAAATCCTCCACCGGGAAAATAAAATATTCTAAATGAAAATGTACGAAGAAGCACTCGTTTATTAATGCCAGGGTTAAATCTTTAACACTAATTTAAAATTAAAATGCATTTAAAAATTTAAAAATTAAAGCTGGCCTGTATATTAATCGAATCGACGCAATTAGCAGATATTATATATTGTTAATATATTTTAAACTAAATATTCAATATGCAAACACGATTGTATGTATAAATGTGGAATTAACAAAAGAGGAGGTAGTTAAATTTTAGACATGGAACGTGCAAATTAATATTACGCATAATACAAACACTTCCTTTCTCCGTGATAACATTAAATGAATATTTTGACATTTTCAAATATTTATGTAATCGAGTTTCATCGCGTTAAATATTTATATAAGCACAATAATCTGCATAAGTAATTGGATTCAATTAATTTCATATTACAATAAAAGCTATTGTGTTACAGTAAAATGTGACTGCAATGTTTACATACAACGTTATCGATATAATATTCAAACTTTTAATAATTGCAAATCCTGACCCCAACGGCAGCCTCGAAATTATTAAACGGCAAAAGGATCGGTGTTATTAAAAACCGAAAATTACCATTTGACCCAAAAAATTTAGACGATTCTAGAATAAAGGAAATAACCAACATTTTATTTCAAATGCTATAAACGTTTTCCTAAAGTCGTACATTCTCATTGACGCTAGAATTACAAATGTGGACGATTCGTGATTTCTTTTAGAGATTTTAGAAATTTACAGCGGAACATTTTGGGGGATTTTCTGTGGTTGTTTGTAAAAAATATGGTTAAAGACTCGTTTGTCTTGCATTATGTATTTCTTCACATACCCTTCATTTTGATTTCTTTGACACAAATAAGTATAGAATAGGTCGAAATTTATTCTATAGAGAATCGGATCATTTTCTTTTGAAACTGAACAAATAATTGTGAATTATTTTTTACTATTTCACATATTTAATTTGAACATTAATAATAAAAAAAATTGTTTAAACCTAAAAATCTTCCTTTCGATTGAATTCTTATTTCGATCCGATTCGCCTCCATCTATCCTACTTTAATAATCGATAATTTCAATCTTAACCAAGGTTGAAATTAAATACTCTTAAAATAAGTTATAATAATGTTTAGGTTATTGAAATTAACAGTTTCAATTTAAAAATTATAAAAATGGCAGATATAACGATTATAAAATCGAACCAGGCACAGCACTCACCTCTTAGAAGCACTGTGCCATGATGGTTCCTCGAAACAAGGTCTCGCATCGCACCAGGCACTTAGGAAAAATTTCCTATTACAATACCAGAGAAATCGTCTTAGCAGAACAAAGATATTTTCAGGAGAATGAATGCATATTAGGAAGAAATGTTCAGTAGATCAATTGGTTATTAGAAAAACATTGTTAGTAGAATGATTCCGTATTAGTTAGCCAGTATCTGTACTACAGTCCCGTATTCGGAAGGCATTTTCAGTAGTATAGTCCCGTATTATCTAGCCATTATCAGTAGTACATTAGGAAGGAATTTTCAGTAGTATAATCTTAACTTTATTAAAATGGCTTTTTCAGTAGTATAGTCCTGCCCCTACTAGAAAGTCCTTTTAAATAAAACAGTCCTATATTAGACAGACATTCTCAATAGAATAGTCTCATATTAAGAAGATATTTTAAGTAGAACGATTGCGTATTAGGAAGACATTTTCGGTAAAACGTTTCGGTGTTAAGAAAACATTTTCTGTAGAACGATTCTGTGTTAAGAAAACACTTTCAGTAAAACAATCCTGTATTAGCTAGCCATTATCGGTAGTACAGTCCCGTATTAGGAAGGCATTTTCAGTAGTATACTCTTAACCTTAGAAACTCTTATTAGAAAGGCTTTTTCAGGAGTATAGTCCTAACCTTCTTAACCCTCTATGGCTCTGTGTGACTTAAAAGTTACAAACTAATGTGTCTACATTTTTAAAAGTTTGTTTTACCTAGTTATCACTGTTCTATTAAATTTGATTAGTGTATTACCATAGCGACACTACGATCCATCTGTAGTAATTATTAGTTTAAAAATTTTCAGATCAAAATGAAAAACTGTACGCGATCGTAATCTTTTCTCTGATAAGCAGACAAAATTCGGGCTATACAGGGTTTAAAGATCTTTTCAGTAATGTGGTCCTGTATTAGACAGACATTCTCAACAGAACATTAGGAAAATATTTTTTGAGGAGAATGATCGCATATTAGGAAAATATTTCCAGGAGAATGAACGCATATTAAGAACATATGGTCAGCAAAACGATTCGGTGTTAAGAAAACATTTTCAGTAGAACGGTTCCGTGTTGGCTCGCCATTATCAATAGTACAGTCCCGTATTATGAAGGCATCTTCAGTAGTATAACCCTGTGTTGGTCAGATGTTAGATTTAATCGTTTCTACATTCTTTCTCCATTGCACAATCCCACTAGCACCTGATTTTCACCGAAAATTCCAACGAAATGTTTTTTTGACGAAACAATTCCTGTTTTATTAATACACGCGTCGCAATTTTTTCCGAGCCGATGTCGAATTGGCAAACAAGTTCCGCGGAACGCTCGTGCCTCGTTGCAAACGTCAAAACGACAATCAATTCGAGCCACTGAAACACGCGGCTTTTTATTTGCAGACACCGCTGTCCTCGTGTGAAAGTCGACAACAATGTCACCGTTTACATCGATCCCGCTGTTTTTTCCCCTTTTTTTCAGCCTTTTAGTGAACTCTATTTTTAGCGATATCGTTTCATAACCATGTGTTCCGGCAACGCGTGACGATGACATCGGGAATCAGTTATCAACCCTTTCGATGCCATTTTTTTTTCTTTTTTTTCTTCTCTCTCTTTTTTTCAATAGGTCCGACATTAAAAAATAGCAAGATTCGTTGAGAAAAAAAATATTTTCGATTAAAAACTATTCAATTTGTAAATTCATCTCGCATGTCCTCAAATTAAATTCTTCTTTTCTTTCCCCATTAAACACTATTACTTGTTCTAATAGAATAATTATTCTTAATACATTTTTTTTTTTTTTCAAATTGCTCCGCTTCGAGGTCCACTTCAAACGTGAAAAATCCGTTCCACCGATTCGAAGTCGCAAAACTTACGGCTCCAACCCCCCAACAGACACACGAATCGTTGTACCAACTTCTTGGAAATTCTATACTGCAGCGTACGTACATACGGTGGGCATACGGTGTATGAAAGGTGACCAGCTATTTTGCAGCGTTATTTTGCTCCCTAGATTGCTAGTTGTAAGAAAGGTGGGTAAGTGTGTGTACCTACACGCTTACTCTCGCAGGGGTGTACACATTTTCTCGCTAACCTACAATCGAAATTTACGAACAAAATTTCCTAACCGACGGTATACCTCACGTTCAATTAAATAAGCTGATAAACGTTACCCAACTTAATAAATTTTACAATTCCTGGTGATTTTAATACAGGGTAAATTGAAAAAGAGCGAATATATCGTAAATTTAATTAACACGCTGGCAATCGAGCCAATTACATTTGTTTAAATATTCCTAAAAAAATCCTACGTTACGAGAACGGTTAATAAAAAAAATTTGAAAATATCGTTTATCGTTTCTCTCTGAAAATATCGTAGAATAAAATTCCATAAAATGAAATACAGTGTCAGACACGATCGTGATCTCGTTACGTATTTATAATTGTTTTGGTCGATAATTAACTTCTGGAGATAGAATTTGCAATTATTTATTATGCGATATATTTATATCGTTTACAGTCTTAGATTATAATCTGAGATTGTACAACATTTGTTGCACAATTAAGCGAGCTCACAATTGAATCCCTTCAAAGATGAATTCGAATTATCTTTGAATATTTACTGTTTCTTTCTTTTATTAGAAAAATAATTCTATTACAATTTAAGACTGTGATCGACAAAAATATATACAATAAATATTTTCAAATTTCTGTCTTCAATAATTACTTATCGATCGAAATAATTACAAATACGTAATCAGCTCACAATTTTATCCCGCGCTGTATATTACTTATCACGAATAACACGATAAAAAAAAAGCTAAATCTCCCCGAACGATAAGCAATTTAAAAAAATGTTTAAAAACCAAATTAAAAGGAAATATATTTTCTAAAATAAATACATGCAGACACGTAATATTCAATATACTATCAAAATAGCTAATAAACGAACAATTCCGTAGCCTAGATCGCGTCATCTCACCTGCAACGCCGTCGCGTCAGAAATTTCCGTATTATTCGAGAGAAGAAAGAGAAAAAAAAATAGTAATCAAAGGACAGTAAAAAATAACGTGTGTTAAATGAAGATAGAAGCGGAGAAAATTAGAGGAAGAAGATGACCGGGAGAATTAAACGGGATAAAAATTATAAAAATAGTAATATCAAGTTTCACCGATGCTGAACGTGTCCGCTATAGATACGGTCCTGGATTGTGGAAAGTTACCCAGGAAAATGGTAGAAAGGCGCCTTTGCGCTGTACGAGCTGCACGTTTCCTTAATAACTTGCCGCGTAGCAGCATCGCATTTCGTTTATGTGCTCAAACATTTATTGTCCAATAAACCACGACCGGATATCGCGTGGCTTGCTAAAGGTGACCTGTTCACGAAACGGAAAATCGAGTTAGACAAAGACGAGAGGAAAAAAGACCGAGGAAAATCGTTAGTAAGTAGGAAATGAGAGAGTTGGAACGTTCAATGAAATAATAATGTCCCGTAGCTCGACTTTGTGATCTTACGCTTGTTTGATAATACTAATTGAGTCGTAGCTTTCTGGGGATTGCTCGATGCAAATGTTTTTCTTTGCGTCTCGAGATCTAAGGCTTTTGTAATATTTTCCTAATTAAAATTATAATTACAAATTACAATTATAATATTTTTAAATTAGAATTGCAATTATATTGGAGAATGGCTGACGATAAATGTCTTCGATTAAAAGTATACTTTAAGCATCGCAGCGCTTTTTTGTAACGCTGTGTTTTTAATAAGAGAAAGAATTCCACGCCGTAATTTTAATTCGTCTTTTGTATTATTTTTTTTTTTCATTCTTTTTTTCTGCCTCTTCTTTATTAGTTACCACCCCTTCCTCTTCAATCATCTTCAGCGTTACTTTATCAATCTCTCCTGTCGTCCTTACCATCTTTATCAGATTTCCTTCTTCTCATCGTTTTAATTACATTCCCAATTATTTTCATAATTTTCATAGCCACTTAGTTCTCTCGACATCTTTATGTGCTGTCCCTTTTACTCTTTTTCTTTTTTTCATTGTCTTCTTATTTCTTAACACATTGTATTCGGGGCACATACAAGCACGTAGTGTAACAAATAAATGTTTGACTTTAAAATAATTTTATAAACCTGAATAAAATTGTGTTTTATTAAATAATGACTTTTTGTGTTTAGATATTACCGATGGAACTGTTTCTTCGAAACATCTTTGAATCGATAAAATCGCCAAAAATAACCAGCACGCGATATGTTAATATTTTCTTCTTGCTTCTTTTTATCAGCCATTTCTTCTTTTCCATTCTTAACAGTGTTCCATTATTCATAATCTTCTTTTTCTTCTCCTGACTATAATTTTTCTTCAAAATATCTTCAAATCAATAAAATCGCTAAAAATAGCCAGCACACGATATGTTAATATTTTCTTCTTCCTTCTTTTTATCAGCCATTTCTTCTTTCCCATCCTTAAAACCTTCCCATTATTCATAATCTTCTTCTTCTTCTTCTCCTGACTATAATTTGTCTTCAAAATATCTTTAAATCGATAAAATCGCCAAAAATAGCCAGCACGCGATATGTTAATATTTTCTTCTTCCTTTTTTTTATCAGCCACCTCTTCTTTCCCATCCATCACACCGTCTTCTTATTCGCAATCTTCTTTTTCTTCTCCTGACTATCATTTTCCCTTTCTTTTCTATATCACTATAGGAATGTTAGGTTGGTACAAGTAAAAATACTCGATTGTAAAATACAACAAAGTCTTTAATCCTAATTTTACACTCCTTAACCCTATGTGTCTCACGCACTCTCTCTATTCTCTTCCAAACTCACTCTCAGACTCTCTCTTCTCAACTGTCCCCCACACGCATTTTCCTCAACCATATATTCCAACATTCTCTCCCTTGTCATTCCTTAATCTCTCTCACTCTGTCCAGACATTCTCCAAAAATCTTCGCTCCGTCCTCTTCTTTCGCACTTCTATTGCTCCATCTCAAGCACTCTTCATTCTCACGTCTATCGTACCAAATTAAACATTCATTCCCGGCTCATATTCCATCCCCACATCACTTTCATTATCTCCTTCCAAATTTTAAGCTTCCGCGGTCGGAATTGTTTTCGACGCGGCTAGTCTTGTTCGTACTGGACGACCTTGCTTCCGGATGCTTGCCGCGTCGTTTATCAGCAGAATACCGACGTTTCCCGAACGCTACAATTTACATCTTCAAGGCTGAGATCCCCGATACCTCTCCACCTTCAAGGTGTTCTTATTTACAAGCGATCACTAATAATGATTGTTTCGAGCGTACAAAGGGTTGATGATGAACCTCCTGTACATGTGCAACCGTAATCTCGCGAACTTACTGGCGCTGCACCTCCAATGTTAACTTAATCACAATGGAGTCTATTTTTATTTAAGACGCGGAAGAATTCAATCAACTCGATAATCAAACTTAACAAAATAATTTATTTGAGTTCAATACAATAAAGAGTTACGATACGGCGAGGTAAGAGTACAGTAAATGTTGTTGTTCTAATGAAAAAAAATAGTAATAGTCTGTTTTTCGCAATTTTGTTAGCTTCTTATATCTGACCATGTGTGGGTGGAGTTCACTACGTTTTCCGGGGTCTTCAGCTCCATTGGTGGAGCATTGCCACCTCTCTGAGTTGTGCCAATTGGGGCACACCCCCAATCCCAAGTCAGGAGTAGGAAGAATTTTCACTTGTGTCATAAATTAAAGGTCCCAAGGACTACGCAGGAAAGGCCACTCCAAGGTGTCAACCAGATGCCTGGTTGAGTGACCCTCACGAGCATTGCCTATCCTTGGGACCCAACACGGATCGCTTCGCATGACAATCAGAGTTGTATTTTTATCGAGATGTCTCTTCCATTATCTTCTTTCAATTCTTCTTCATTCGCTATTTCAAAATGTAACAGCATGAACGTAACCGAAATTTAAACCAAACCCGGTCGCTAACGCAGCCATCTATCATCCAAAACACAAACTACGCTGAAAATGAGCGATTCTTCGGTTCGTTGATCGAATCACTCGGAACAAAACGCGTCGAACGTCTCTTCCGATTCAATTGCCCCCAGCGGTTCGATAAAACTGCTACTCGAAACAGCGTACCGAAAGCATAACCAAAAAAAAAAAGAAAAAAAAACGAAAAACAACAAAATAAAAAAACGAACAAAACTGTAGTAACAGAACCGACAACGAACGGGGAACGAGGCATCATATTAACGCGACAAAACGTGACAAGAGTAACGAGCGTTCGGTCGTTTTAATAAATTAATTTCATCGGTGAACTAATTGTCGCCGGTTGTTTTTCCCGGGCAAACACGCGACCGACGATTACACCGCGCCAAATGGCGAACGACGCTGGCGTGCAAACAGCACCGCTAGGCCGTCGGGGGCGTCGCGACGAAAGCGGGCGAAACAAAAAAAAACACGAAAATAAAACAAAAGGAAAAAAAGGAAAAAAAGAAAAAAAAGAAAAAAAAGAAAAAGAAAAAAAAAGAAAAAAAAACAGGACGGGAGAGCAAGAATTTGTTTATGCTAATCGGAGTCCGTGGCGATCGCATTTTAATCAGTCGTCGACCGTGGACGTGGGGCCAATCGACGCGATGGAAAGTGGATTCGTGGCTCACGGCTTTGCATTTTCGACAACCCGACTTGATTGCTCGCGAATACGCAACGACGAAACGCGTTGAGAGATCGACGCTCTCTATACACAGGCTAACCCGAACGATGGTTAAATATAAATTCCCTGTATGCATACTAACCACCGTGGAAAATGGTAGGATGGTTGTCTCATATAATTTCGAAGTTTCGAACGTTGCTTGCGTAGGGTAAGTTGGGGATAATTCGACCACAGAGAGAGAGAGAGACAGTTCGGTATTAATATCTCAAAATAAAACAAATAAATCGGGTTATTATTACTCTCGTACTGACAATTCTCGCAGAACCGTATATATTAGGTTGTCCGAAAAATTTCTTTCGTTTTATTAATAGGTAATGGATACATAATATTTTGTTTTACGATATATTATTATTTTATACAGGATTCATTTCGCGCTATTTTTTCCCTCCATCTCTCGTTTAACAAATAAGGCTGAATATTTATTTAAATATTGCTAGACGAAAGCATTGCGTGAAGATAACGGAAGAAACTTTTGGGACAATCTAATATGTTATAAGGTTAGGAATAGTAGTGTATATTGAAGTGCTATGTTTATATTATTTTCCGGTTAAAGGCCGAAGTAATTGGAAACGAGGTCCCATCGTATTGGTGCGGCCGAAAACTTGAGACCTAGGTTTTATGAGGGGTCTCTCTCTTTGAATAAAAAGAAATAAATATTTTAACACGTCGCAAAGTACGATTTATGTATATAAATTCTAAATTACTTATGGGCTGCTTTAATTTACCTAAAACAATAAAAATGTAAGAAACCAACAATGCAATAGCTTCTTTTCAAAAAGTGGTCGAACACTCCCGTACCTACCCTAACAATACGTATCAAATAATTTTACGAAAATTACATGATACATGAATTCCATAAAAATCGACGATTTACATTTCGAAAGTATTTTAAACAAAATTTCCCAGTTAGAAATATTTAAAAATGCATTTTCGGAATATAATGCTGTTCAAGTTTAAACGAATATAATTTAAACACTGTATCACCGATATCTAACCGAACGCTAACTAAACGTTAATATCATTTAAACACGGTAAATGGAATTAGAATAAATGACACTTTCTGATCAAATATCGACGCATAAATTACATGTCTCCTGATCAAACATCAAATGCGCGATATCCGTACTGATTATATTGAGATAGTAATGCGATATCAAAGTATCAAGGGGTTACTAATTACCTGTTTACTAATTAATGAAACTAATGAAACGACGTATATTAACGATTTCGATTATCAGAATTAATAAAAGTGCACCGATCATTCCTCGCGTTACGTACCCGTACGCTTTTAACGAATTAATTAATTTCGTTTAATTCCCGGTTTCTATCATCGAATTAAATTTTACAATGACGCCAATGAAAATTTAGTCCGTTTGAATATTGTCTGTTTTAAACATCTCATTATATCCGGTACATATACACACGTCACATTAATCACGAAATCAAAAACGTACGCAAAGCACAGTCATGTTTATCGCGATGCTTTATCATAATTAATAATCAATGAAAATTTCAATGTTTCATCCACTTTGTACTCGTTACGGTTCCCCGAAATTGTCATTATTGTCAGATAAATCTGTTCAATGGATCCGTCTCGTTAAATTATAAACAAATGTAAGGGAGGAAAAAGAGAGAGGGAGACGGAAGTAAAACGGAAGAGAACGGAAGAAACGGAAGTCACTAACACTTTCGGAAGTCTTTGTCAGAATAATCGAGCTCTGGCGCGTAGGAATTATTTGGTTTATTAAATAATAAAAATAACTGAAGTTCAAAAATAATAATAACACTCTTAATCAATATATGTCTCTCCTCGCTACTCTCTTTCCTTACTGCACTCTTACGACAAAATCTCTCGCGCCCCGAACATTCACTCGCTTAAATGCACATCCCTCAATCGCTCTATCTTTTTTCCACGTACATCCCTTTTTCACTCGCACTCAAAATCTTCGCATCCATCCCTTCCAATCACGCAGTCACGTCGACTTCATTCCCACGGCCCAATTTCTCAGCTTCAAACATACCCCAGACATAACCCAGACACTCTTCGCCAACACTCTTTCGACCACCCAAGATTCGTCCACGGTCACACTTTTCCAAACATACCCGGATCAGTCTCACTCGCAACCATAAATACATTCACACCACCACTCGAGAGGCCCATCTACTGGCGCCGTCCCGTCGCAGGTACTGGCGACTCTTACACAAACGAGTAATTTATTCGCGATAAAAATGTAACGATGACGCGCGCAATGTTTCTTCGAGAGAAATGCCGACGACATAATCGGCCGAGGGTTTCGCTTTAATCAAGATGTAAATCAAGATGTAAAGATCCATGCTTACCGAGGAAATTTCAATTATTTAATAGGTTTTGAGTTCAACTGACCTGTTTCTATTTCGATTAACCTTGTTAATTGGAATTTCAGCGTAGAATTCGGGACGCTGGTAAACTAGCAGAATGACGATGATAGTTCGGAGGGAAGGGATTGTTTCAGCCATTACGTTTCCGCAGGAATTTTGGAATTGCCGAAGGCTCGTAGAGGTCGCTGAATTTCAAGATAATTTTTTTTTAATTAACGTAACTCCCGCATTCTTTAAAATGAACTCCTGTTGCGACGAAAAACTAGCGATCGGGGCCGAGTAATTGCGAATTTAATTTGCAAACTGAAACCAATCTGTTGAAGATTGTAATCAACAACATTTACGTGAATATAAAAAGCAGAAAATTCTAAATTGTTACAATTGAAAAATAATAAATTGTAAATCAAGCTATTAAGCTGCTGCGTAATGTAATAATTTTTCGGTTTTTAAGAAACCTTGAAAAAGTCTACAGCGATATTTTTCTCAGTTTATTGTCGTTCTATAATTCTAAAATTCTAATAATAATTCTTGTAATTCTATAATTCTAAAATCTCTAATTTTTATAAGCATTTGAAATTACTAGTTTCTATAATAAGAATTTTGATTGCTTATGAGAAAAATATTATATACGAATACTTGATCGGTTTCTCAACTCGATCTAAAAATTATGAAATAATAATAAAATTGCGGATTTTTATGAATATAATAAAGAAAAAAGAAATATGGAAACTAAATAAAAAAATTATTTTATTCACTGAGTTTTATAAGTACTATATTTTGAGTTAATTTTTATATTTTTGCCCATCATGTGCATTCTTTGTAACTTAATAATAATGTAAATGAATAAAAATCTAATTACTATAAATATAATAACAAAATATAAACAGTATTTAAGACTTAAAAAATATAGATACGTCAGGAGATTTTTAACACTAGAACTACCCATTTTTTCTACCAAAGAGATCAAAAGAAAAAATATATAAAAAAAGTACGGGATGCAAGGAAGACAAAGATTCATTTATATTAAAAAAAAAAATCACAAAAATCTGCCCAGAGGCACCATAGCTTGTTTATAAAATTTCTGTAACAGATTACGAATGGGTCATTTTGACCACTTTGGTAGTTCTAGCGTTAAAAAGGAATCACGCAGCTCCCAAACGAACGAAAAACTGTTATAAATAATAATGAAAAACACACAATTTAAAATGAGCACGAAACGTTTTCAAAAATCAAATTTTTCACTATGTTCTGCGGCGAACAGACTTTTTGTAGCCACCTAAAGTTTCAAAAATTCCCAAATCGCAACAGTCAATTAAATAAGTTTATGATTCGATGGTAACTCGTAAATTAGCAAGTTCGTAAATCAAAATAGGATCGCTGTAAGCGTGTTATCCGAAGGTCCAGCGCGATTCAACGGAATAAACAAATTTATGTCGGATTTCCTTTGTTGCTCTCAACTCTTTGATCAATCGCCTACACCGGCAACAGTGAAAGCGAAATTGATGAGAGAATGTTGGTCAGCAACGAGAATTAATGAAAGCGTAAATGAGATAACGGAAGGGAAAATTCATCGGTGTAAAACAGTATTACACTCGTACACTGCCGTCCACGAGTATTGCAATATATCAATATTATAAATAGAGATTGTAAATAGTCCTAAATAGAATGAATATAAATTTATATGATTGACATAGAAGCATGATTTTTATACGAATGTAAGAGAGAAATAATATCGTAAAAATTGCAATGTGATGCCATGTTTCAAATACATTTTGTATATTTTAGATAAATTGAAGGTGGTCAAATACTTGTGGACGGTAGTGTATGCAGTTACGATATCTCTCTATAACACATGGAATTAAATTTACAGGTTTTCTTCCTGCTTTTTATTAAATATTAATTATTAACTTCGATTGATCGTATATCATCTGTGAGGTGACAAGACTGAACAAATAAAAACGTGTTGATCGCTGGACGTATTATACTTACGCGTAAAACTACTGACGATTAACACTAGAACTACCGGCGATTAAAGCGTACTTATTTCTACCGAAATAGTCGTAATGAAAGGTATGTAAAAAAATACGCAATGAAAGGAAAAATCACGGAAAATTGCCTCTGAGATGCCATAGGCGATTTATAAAATTTCTATAAAAAATTATGAATGGGTCATTTTGAACACTTTGGTAGTTCTAGTGTTAAAGTGTACCTATTTCAACCAAAGAATTGAAAACAATAATATTTGAAAGAAAATATAAAATGCGAGAGAGATAAAAGTTTGATTTTTAAAAATGCATCATTGTAAATTTATAGAAATTATAGAGTTTATAGAATTTATATAAGAAATTTCAAACCAGTCATTTTGACCACTACGGTAGTTCTAGTGTTAAACATTTTATGGTAACAATCAACAAAGTTCAGCGTTACTTCAGTAATTATCTTAGACGTTAATATTTTACTCCCTAAAAAAAACAAATAAAAAAAGCTTCATCGATTTAGAAAATATTAGCGACAAACAATACACAAACTGCATCCCAGTAAATTTATAAAATTTCTTGAAAACCAATTTATTTAAAAACAATTTAAATTTACAAAATTTCTTGAAAACCAATTTATTTAAAAACAATTTAAATTTACAAAATTTCTTGAAAACCAATTTATCTAAAAACAATTTAAATTTACAAAATTTCTTGAGAACCAATTTATTTAAAAACAATTTAAATTCATAAAATTTCTTGAAAACCAATTTATTTATTCAAAAACAATTTAAATTTATAAAATCTCTTGAAAACAAATTTCTTGTTGCCCTGTTCGAATCCACTTTGTGTTATCAATTATAAATGACTTTGTTAATCATAAATCCCTCTTTCATGGAAAACTTTTTCTAAAAAAAAAAAAAAAAAAAACTGTCTAAGCAATAAGCACTAAAATTTAGTCATTGACAATTATTCTCGTGCGATGCACAAACTTTTGGCGCAGCGTCTAGTTCAGCGGAAACGTTGCGTCGGTCAGGCCGCTCGTAGCGAAAGGATTAACCCAGTTTTGTGTCGTGTTGTATCGCCGCAATCATAATACGAGATTCAAACAAAATTGGAACAAAATTTCTACGAGAAAATATGAATCAACCAGCTTGTCCACTCCGATAGTTCTACTGTTCAAATGACATTATCCCATATTTGGCCAATTTCTTCAACTCCTATCCGCTTTCGGAAAGCTTAAAAGCGAGTCGCTTTAAAACGTTTCGGGCTAAAAAAAATCGATCCATGCCTACAAAGTTGAAAGGGTCTTGACCGACCTTTTAATCGAAATATTTCCTTTTATTTCGTTTCTTTAATTAACTGTTGGCGCTGTAGCTCGATAGCAGCCCTAGAACGGAAAAAGAGGACGTCTTACTTCTTTGCTTCGTCCGTCTCTTTCTTTCCCACGGTTCTTTTCCTTCTGCCCAATGGAACGAAGGCGCGGCGTTAAATTCGTAAATACCCAGTTAATTACTTTCGTATCGTTTCCGGTTTACCGCGTCCCCCGAAGATTTTCCGGAAACTTTGGTCCGCCGGTACCGGGGAGAGAAAAGTTTCGTGTTTGCGCCCCTGCTCGAAACTCAAATGTCAGCGTGGCCGATGAAATTTACCTTTGAGCCCGTAGGACTCATCGAACGGATTGCCTTTCGCCACTTTCAACCTGGAACCAGCCTTTTTTTTTTCCTTTCCTCCTCTCCTTCTATGAGAAAGTTTAATTGTTTCACGGTTCGCCGTACAGTCGGTTTAGCCTACTTTAATTAAAATCTTTGCTCGCCGCGATTTCGCGGAATAACGCGTTAAACGAAGCGTTCCATGTAATCCTGGTGTAACGATAACAACGGTTTTAAAACATACGAGAAGTGTGTCGAAAGAAGGTTCGGAGATAGGTATTTTAGATATCGAAAGGAATAATGGTGTAAATACGATTGATCTGATTTTTCGGAATTTAGAAATTGGTAGAAAAATTGCTGCTGTAGGAATAGGAGGCAGATACATGTGTTCAAATTATGGTTAGTTGAATCAACCACATTATGAATCTTGGATCATTTTTGGTCTTATATTATGATTAGCTAATTATTCTGTTACTCGATTAAGTGTTAACGTAATTTCGTATTCTTTCGAATAACGCGAGAAAAAATTAGGTTAATCAAAAGTGAGATGCGTTAGGACAGGTGTATTTAAATACATATAGATTAACGTATTTGTTAAATTGTTTTGTATTTTTTTTGGTAGTTGTTTATGTATTTTAAATATTGAAATTTTTTTATCCATATTTTAATTTGTGTGATTTTTAATATGTGGATATCCGAAAAAATTGAAGAATTAATATTATAAATTAATGTAATTTCGTATCGTTTCAAATTATACGAAATTAAAAATTATATTTATCAAAACAGGTATACAATATTAATTCCTATAAGTTTGTATATTATAATATATTTTTTCTCGTAGTTTTATATACATTTTAAATATTGAAATTTTTTTTATTCATATCTCTGTATTTTAATTCCTGTAATTTTTAATATATGAACAGCCGAAAAATTTAAAGAATTAATATTACTAATAAATATGATTTAGCATCCTTTCAAATTACACGAAATTCAAAATTATATTTATTAAAACAGGTATACGTTAGAATAACATATTCCAATTTTTAATTCCTATAATTTTATATATTACAACACATTTTTTCTTCTAGTTTTCGATAAATTTCAAATATTGAAATTTTTTTATCCGTATTTTAATTCGTATGATTTTTAATACATGAATATCCAAAAAATTTAAAGGAATTAATATTATTAATTAATATAATTTCGTACTCTTTGAAATTACACGAAATTTAAAATTACATATATCAAAACAGCTATACGTTAGAATATGAATTAACATATTCCAATTTTTAACTCCTATAATTTTATATATTATAAAATATTTTTTCTCGTAGTTTTTTATATATTTCAAATATTGAAATTTTTTTATTCCTAATTTTAATTCGTGTGATTTTTAATATGTGAATATCCGAAAAACTTTAAAAATTAATATTATTAATTAATATAATTTCCTATCCTTTCAAATAACACGAAATTAAAAATTACATTTATCAAAACAAGTATACGTTAGAACATGCATTAACATTATATACATATTAAACATGAAACCTTTTTTTATTCACGTCTCTGTATTTCAATCCCTATAATTTTTAACACAAGAATATCCGAAAAATCTGAAGAATCAATATTAATATAATTTCGTGTCCCTTCAAAGAACGCTGAATTGAAAAATATCTCTACCGAAAAATACACGGCTCGAGCTGCAGAGTTGTGCAACGCACGCATCGTACCGTAATCTCCAGTTTAAAGGCATAATAAAAAAAATGTCCAGCACTCTTTCGCCTCCACGCCAGCGGCTAATATCTTGAAAGACGCAATTAAGGGTACACAGGACGGACTAAAGGTACTCGTTACACAGTCCGGTTAATTGGTTTCCGCATGGCATCCGGTGCCCGCGGTGAAATATCGAACGTACCGCATGAAAAACAAAACCGACGATCTATTCGCAAAACGACTGTTGACTTCGACAACAGGGTTATTGCCTTTTCGAACGTGCGTGTTTGTCGGTGGCTCGACGTTACGCACGAGATCGTACTTTCAGTTCTTTCATCGTGTCCATGAATTCGCGGATACATTGTGCGCAAACACAACAGAGATAGAAAATACGGAGATACACGTTGCACATTTTTTAATCTTTTTAATTTAGTAATGGTTACCGGTGAACATATCACGAATACAAATATTACTCCGGTTCTGCAAATATTTAAATAAGAAACGTAACTTGTAGTCTCGTTCAACAGTTTGTTTCGAGATTTATGTTACGCGTTTTGTTGTTGCACTACATGGAATGGAATAAACAGTTTAGAATTTTTTAATATTTATTGCTCGTTTCAAACGAGTCGGCTTTGTTTGGTCATCTTTTCGTCGGGCAGGTTCGGTTTGAGCAATTTTTACATTAAACTATCTCTCTCTTGAAAAAAGTGGAAAACTTGACAACTCATTTTAACCCTCTGTCTCCACGATACCTTTGAATATAAAAATCTTTTTAGTGTAGAGATCGATACAGCAGGAATATCAATTTTAAGTATATTGTGTAATGAATCATCGTATGGCATAATTATAAAAAAATAATAAAAAAAATAATAATAATAATAAATATTAATAGCTTTAATTTACTTAGTTAATTTACCTGGTATTAACCCTCTATAGTCCGAATTTTGTTTGTTTATCAGAGAACGGAGCTATGATTGATTACACTATTTTACTTTTATCGCCAAATGTTTAATAATAATAGCAAATTAATAATAATCTATAGCAATTATTACTAATTAAATTAAAATAATAATCTATACCAATTATTACTATAGATGGACTGCGGTATCGTTACACTAATATACTAACAAAATTTAATAATACAGTGATAACTAAATGAAATAAATTCTTTTAAATATAAATACACGAGTACGTAACTCTCAAGTCCCACGGCGCCATAGAGGGTTAAAATAAAACAAAGAATTCGCGAAACTACAAAATGTAACTTAAAACATAAATCTCTCAAGAAAATTACACGTTCAGTCGTAGCACCGCGAGACAAGCGCGAAAAGTTACAGCGGAGACTGCCGTAAGTACCACTTCAACAACATCGTTCCATTCGCGGTAAAAAAAAAATTAATATTTCACGCCACAAATGCGATAAAAGAATGCAACAGCTCTGTAAAATTTCTCAATCAAAACTTCTCCTAACCCCGAGAGAATCTATCGAGTACATCAAGGATTGAGTCCGTGCAAGCAGCACAACCGTCCGGAATAATTGCTCGGTCGAGTAACGCGTTCTAATCGAAAGCACTCGACCCATCTGGTAGTCACGTAATCCCGTTTCGAGTCTTTAAATAAAGGGAAAAAGAGCGGTATTTCCTGCGGAAGTCCGGAAAGGGTCCTCGAGCGGCATCGCGCGACGACGATCCAGCAAAGAGGACGTCGTGATCGAAGAACGGCCCGAGGCCGACCGGAATTTATCCGGAATCGATAATCAATTTACTGTCCGTTCGACGGAACAACGCGGAACTGTCGTCGCCTCTGTTCGAGAATGGTCGACGAAACGATGGAAAAGCGACCAGGGAAACACGAAGATCGAGATGGAAATGAAATACAGGAGGTCGCGAATTTCACGATGCAGTAAAGGGACTTAATTAAGCGGCCAACGGTTTCGGAAATATTGATTGCGGTAAAAATGAGCCGAGGCGCAGTGCGTCGGTTACGTAACAAGGAACGGAGAGAAATTTTATGCGAGATGCAATGGGTGAGTCGATGGGACGAAACTTATTTTTGTAAAGAAAACGTTTGACAACCGTGTTGTACATTATGTGCCTATACATGTGAAGATTGTGGGTGTGTGCGCGGCGCACGCTTGTTGCGTTTCTTATTTGTTTTAACACGTTGATTGCCACGTCACCCATATTCGGGTGACAGTAAAGTTTCTGATCGGGCCGCGTCAACCGTATTGGGGTGACGCTTATTTGACTACTTGCCAAGGATATTCGTATGTGTTTAAAAATATATTTCGCTGAGGAAGCAACAAAACTATTGAATATTAATTAATATAAACTAAGTTAATTATATAATTAAAATAAGTTAATTATATAAGAAGTAAACTAAATTAATTAATATAACGAAGAATACGCTTCGTACAGCGGTACGCGTGGCCTGAAGGAGATTTTACTGTAAACGCGCGTGACAGTCAACCTGTTAAAGATACGTGATTCTAGTAGTCTCCTTTGTGCCACCAGAAGAAACGCACGCATATCTGTCATTTTATATATTAACCCATTTGCATCATTGGTCCACTTCGGCCGCTGTGCTTAAAAATCAGAACCGAACAATGGACGACTGACCCATATCACCGCGCGCTTTTGGACATATGGGTGTGAAACCGACGTTGAAAAAATTTATGGACGTAAATCACATGTTTATTTTCTGTCACATCTGAAGAATATTTAGCAACTGGTAATAAGAAACAGAAATGACAAATGAAAAACTTATAAACAAGTAAGAAACAGTCGCATGTTCGCGGAATATTCCGCGCTTGGATGCAAATGGGTTAAATTAAGTGTGATAGTAAAGCGATATACGATTTATTATCTTGAATCTTCTGTCAATTTTTAGCGTCATGAAAAAGTTATACGTGGTTGTGAGTAAAATTGGCTAGTAATTAAGTGTGTTTGAGGACTTTTTTGGGATTTGGTGTATTTGAGGTATCGTTTCTTCGAATTTGTAAATGAAGGAATTGTATAAAAACAGTAGTCGAGTTTCTGAATTCTGTCACTGGTGATTTTTGTAAATTTTGAATAATATTATGCAAAAATTATACGCTGTTATGAATATAATTGGATATTAATGAGGTATGTTGGGACTTTGTGTTAGGTTGAGGCTTGTGAAATCTTGTTTCTTTGAATTTGTAAATGAAGGAATTGTGAAAGCAGGAGTCAAAGATTTTCTGAATACTAAATCTGATGATTTTTATAAATTTGGAATAGCATTATGGAATAAAGATAAAAAATGTGGAAAAGGCTTGTAAAATTAAATAGACAATATATAAATTTGTATATTAACCTTCCAATTGTGTTCCGGTCTACGTGACCTAACCATATTTTTTTATTTATATAAGTTTCTTATTTTTTAATTTATTAGACTCAGATTTCTTCAGTGCATTTTTTTTAAATAGTAATAGGCTAGTACTGATTATGTATGAAATACCCATATCACTGTCTGTCGTTATAAATGCACCAGAAATATATATTTCACATAATCCATAACTGTATAAACTGATTTCGAACAAACGATCCAGCTTTCTAGATCATCGAACAGAATTAATATAGAATTTAGATATACAACACGGATATTCTCTGTATTGAATACGGAAAATCTAATACCGCTTGACACGTGTCACACCTCGTCATGCGAAATCCACCAACAATCGAAAACCATAAAACCATTTAACATTTAACAGTGCAACGTTTATCGTCCTACGAAACTTGGATCTCCGGTACATTTTCATATCTCTCGTTTGTTTTAATTATTTACGATTCCCAAAACTACGGTCTTCGGAGGTCAAAACGAAATAAAACAAGTTAAGAAAGAAATCGGTATAAATACGAATCGTACGGTTTTTGAATATTTGTACGAAAGTCGGTGTTAGTGGGATATTCTTCTTAACACTTTAACGGCCGCACGTATATGCAGTCAAACGTCGCCAGGGGCCGGCAGTATTTTTGAAGAATTAATTTTAAAGAACTTTATTAAATTCACGGCGAGCGCCGACATTTGCTCCATAATTTACGTGGTACACTACTGTAGTTTAAAATAAAAAATAAAAAATAGTCAATAATTAGCTAAAATCAAAGACGTGGCGATGAAATACGAAGCCGATAGCAATATCCACACTTGTTTACATTCATAAATTATCACACAAAGAGTGTGGTACTGGCCAACAACCTTCGGCGGTAGCATCGCACACATGTTCTGTGAGCGGTCGTTAAAGTGTTAATGCGGAGTGTAGGAGGATCGTCACGACGCGAATAAAAAATCCGTGACGCAGGAATATCTCTTAAAGAATCATAAATAATTTAAACAAATGAGAGATCTGAAAACGTACCGAAGATTCAGCGGAATGTTTCATTAATTACTATCTCTCGATCCCCGGAAACCATCCCAAAGACGCTTCCTGTGTATTTTTTTCTCGAGTATTTCCAAGCTATCTGGGGTAACGAGAAGGAAAAGAAAATGGCGGTCGATGAGCGGGGAAACGTGAAATCGCGAAGCCCTACTTTCCTCTTCGACAGACTCATTTAAATACTAATGGAGGCGGATTATTTTCTTACCATAACCCCTTGCTTATTCTTTCTATTTGTTCGCTTTGTCTCTGTTTCACTATTTTAATCATTTCTCCGTATGCTTCCTTTTCTTCCCCCCGCCCCTTTCTTTTTCTTCGCGCCAGTCAGCCAGTTTTCTTCGTTTCAATTCCAGCTTAATTTCAACTTGCTCTTTATCTTTGAAACTCTATTATCGCCATGTCACCGTTGCTCGCGAGTTTTCTCGTCTTTCTTCTTTTTATTTTCAGTTTGATCTGTTGCTTCGATTTTTGTGTTTTGTTTTATTTTATTGTGTTTTTGTTTTTTGTTCTAGTTTCGCTCTTTCCAGTTATTATTTACGGTTAACCATTTTTCTGGCCATCCCGTCTATTTTTCTCTGTCTTTGCTGTGCTTATTTGGTTTTAATATATCGTGGTCGAAACTTTTCCGCCATATTTCTTCCCTCCGTGCTATATTTCTTGGCAGTTGTATTTTTTCCGTTTCGCTTTTCTTGCATACTTTCTTTTATCTTTTTTCTATATTTTTCTCTTCTTATTCTCATGCTCGCCCACTTTTTTATTCTTTTATTATTTAGCACCTTCCGATTACCATTTTTCTCGGTGCTGCTTATGTATTTGGAACGAAGTTAAAAAGATATTACTAAATATTTAGATCGGTAGATTATTTTTTCTAGATCAGGAAGAGAGACGCGAAGAAAGAAGTGAGACAGAAAACAAAAATCTAACAGGTGACGAATATTACTTTTGTGAATAAATATTATACAAGTGAAAGAATAAATTATCGTCGTCATCCACGTCAATAATTAGAGATTGTTCAATCATTAGAGAGTCTACAACATCAGTAGCCTGTTTAATTTGCTCTTCACAACTGACAGAACTTTGCAGTGGATTTAAACTATAAATCATTAACGAATCGCGAAAATAAAAATAAATTAAAACATGAAACGAAGCTCAATTAACAATACATAAATAAACTAAAATTGTCAGCGTCACCATGTGTCGCGAAAGAAAACGAACATATCGATCCAAAGTCCAGCATCTTCAACGATAAATACAGTCCAGCCATTTAAAAAATTTACACCAATTAAATTGAAAAGACGGTACTATAAATAAATATTTGTTGAAATGACATCTGAATGTCCGGGGAATTTTCTGGGTAATCGTTAAACAATATACTTTTTCTTTTTAGTAAACCAAATCACTTGTTTCTTTAACATAAATGAATTACGGATTTTTACATTAGGTTGTCCCAAAAGTTTCTTTCGTTTTATTAACACGTTGACGGACACTTGCGTATATAGCCGTCAAAGCGAAGTTCACTATGTGGCATGACGGCAATAGCCGTCCAAAACAAAACGGTCGTTTTAGACACGACGACCTATAGCGGCACAAATGAAACAATTAAATTTTTGCTGTTATAGCCACCATCGTCCAATTACTTAGTGTCTAGAGTCCGCTGCCGCCATGACGGTTATAGCAGCAACCTAATCGAAGGTGCTGAATTAATCAAAATTAAGTTTATTTAAGCGGAAAGAGTAGAACTATACTTCTAATATTCGAAAAATTACAAAAACATATAGTGTTAAGTTTCAAACTTCACTTGTTCCTACTGTCCGTTAATGTGTTAATAGGTAATGCATACATAATACTTTACGTTCTACGATATATTACTATTTTATACAGAATTCATTTTGCGCTATTTTTTCCCTCCATCTCTCGTTCAACAAACAAGGCTGAATGTTTATTTAAACATTGCTAGACGAAAGCATCGCGTGAAGATAACGGAAGGAACTTTCCGAAACAACTAATACATTAATATAAAATAGCATAAAATGCACGTAATACGAAAAAATATCCAAACCATACTCTTTATAATACCTAGCAAATGAAACAATTTTTTACTTAAATCCCACCTTCCGTGTTCTACTTTACGAAAACCCGTGGTCCAATCATCGAACCAGAAAATTTGCGACGATCATCCGAAACTATTCCAAGTTTCTGTTTATCGCAATTAATTTAGAAAAACAAAGCTGTTCGCGAAACGTGCAACGTGCAACGAAACTTTCGTACCGACCCAGTTACACGAACACATCCTTTCAGCGTTGAAATCCAGATACCTAACTTGCTAAAAAAAAAAAAAAGTAAAAAATAAAAATACAAATAAAATTACTTGAAGAAAAAAAGAGGAAAATAAAAAGAAGAAAATCTTAGGAACGATGGGAATCCACGCGGGTCAAGGGATCAGAAATGACGCTAAAACGGTAACAAGTGTTCGACACGAGCGAACAGGGAAAGGGTCGAGCGTGAGCTTAAAAAGAAAAGAAGAATAAACAGGAATTCGACGAGAGAAAACGAAGGTATGACGGCGCTTCTTGAAGGGAGGGAGAATTAAAATGATTATTTCCAGGAAGCGTCGTGGAGCGTCGGTATTTCCGCTTCCAGAGAAGTTTCCGCGATGGGTGGAGCAAGGTTGCTCCTAAACGGCTAATTTCATGCAGCAGAGTAATCTCTGCGCCTCGACACCAATGTACCAGGATCGTATCGGGACTCGTCGACATAAGGATAACTTAGCTCTTGGAAATCGTCGGAATCCCTCCCCACCTTTTCAGATTCCTCGAACTTCATGGCGTGTTCCACCTTGATTTTGATTGGATGTCTCGAGACCCAGCTCGCCTCGATTTGCAACGGAAGCGTGGCGATCACGTCGAACCGGAACACTTGCTGTTCCGCGTTCAACTATTGTGCAATTCGATTTAAGTTGATTTTCCTATTGCTTCGATTTGTTCGGTTTGTTAGTTAGAGATGTCTGTACCGTGCGAGGGATCTTTACTTGAGCTATTTCTTTTTTTTTTTGCTTAGAGTTGGAGCAATTTTTCCTTTTTATATTTGTAATAAGGAGGTTGGCACAATTCGGGAGTTGGTTAGAAAATTTAGCTTTCATATTTTCTAACTGTTTGTTTCTTCTTAAATAAGTGAATTTGCAACAGCAATTGAATTCAGTAAATTATTTACGTAAAGAAAATAGAATAATTAATTTAATCATTTCTGCGATCTTTCTTACGTTTTTAAGGTTATTTTATTGATTAGAATTTTTTATATTAGAAATTTTATTAAAATTGTTTCTATTAGAACTATTTTTATCTCTATTTTAAAGCTACATTTCAGAATCTGCAATTAAGTAGAATTTTATATTCTTTTTTCATTCGCAAACAAGTTCCGGTTACAGACGGTTGATCAAGCCGGACGAACTGTATGTAAAAATTGAAACTTAACAAAGAACGAGATATGAAAAATCACTTTTAAGAAATAGCAGCTTACCAATATTTTTTCACGGCTGTATTGTTCACGCGTCAAAATCATAGATTATGATTTATTTTTATACTTTTCTGAATATTGCTTCCAGCGAAAACATATAAATGGGGCACAAGTAAAAGAATTGGTTTTCGATTCAATTAACCGTATGATTGATATCTTTGTATCGCAATCGAAATATTTCTTTTGAATGGAAATGAAAAAAAAAAGTTTAATCATTTGATAGGTCAATATTTCTTCTCACGTGAAACGTTATGATTTGTTGATTCGATTGCATTGGCGTTCTATTGGCAATTAGGGCGCGGGAAGCGTTAATTATTATTTGTACACTTTTAGATAAAAAGATTATAATTATTTCATATTTATTAACTTGTACACAGACGCGAGAATAATTAAAATAATTTTCATAGAACAAACTTTAATTCAGTAGTTGTGCTGTTATTAAATGTTCAAAGTTCTTTTTCTCCAAAATTAAATCTTGCATTTTTTAAAATAAAATTATTATATAATAATAATAATAATAATAATATAAAATTACAGTTTTGGATTACTTTCTATTTTTCTTATTTATATCATTCTAAATCTCTAAACGCATAAATAAGTAAATCTTCCTTTTTATATATATAAATAAGGAATAGATTTTTTATATTTTTTTCATAATTACAATATGTTTTGGCAAAATAAAAACTCGATTGGATCAAAAATGACCAAAGGGCCGTATCAGGGTTAACACTAGATTTACGGAGATTAATTGGACCATTTTTACGGGTATGATAAACTGCACTTTTTTTGTAACAACATTAGTTAATTTTATTTGAAATTAATAGATTTTTATTCGCACAGATTTAGTTAGTACGTTTCTTGCATTCAAATTCTATTTTAAGCGTGCACTTTCCACACACATAATTATTGCACTTCAGCATGAAATTAGAAATCCATCAGATTGACGTGTTCCGTAAATCTGAATTTCGCATCGGTTTTCCATTTCCCAATGTTCTTTCCTCCAATACGTTTCAAAAAAATTAATATTTTAAAACATTCTAAAAATTGTACAACCTCGATGAATTAACAGTACCGCTCGTTCCACGCGCAATAATACACGGCGTAAAAAGCATGCCGGTACTCGAAAGCGCAATTAACGCGAATAGAAATAATAATTTCAAAAACTGGCGCCATCAGCGTTTAATTCGTCGCCGATCTCATTCCAAGCGATATTTTTAACAAACCCCATTTTACTCGAAATCGTGAAACGCTTTCCAACCGTTACAACAGAAACGAATTAAAACGTGGTTTGAAGCGCGTTTTCAAACCGCGCGCTTCGAGCGCGAAACAATCACGTTCGCTTGAATTTATTTCGCAAAAATGTTCGACGGTCGCGAAATGTCACAAAACTGTATCAAAAAAACCGTCCACGCGTTTAAAAGACTATAAAGATGTATGGAGACAGCGTCGCGGGATTAAACGACAAATTTTATCAGAACAAACGTGATAATGTCGCTCATTAACCCTTTGCGGTCCGAGTTGCATTCCACACTTTAGCCCAACTAGTTCATTTTCAATATTCTAATTTTAAAGACTGTCAATAATTTGGCTGAATTTTCATATTTTCATAACCAATGAGATATCTGGATAGAAAATTTTTTATTAAATTAAATTTTAATATGAAAGAATACGTTTCATATCCCAGAAATAAAAATAATGGAACAAAATAAAAATGTCGAGTCTGGCTCGACATAAGACCGCAAAGGGTTAAGGAAACGAACGAGCGTTGCTTACTTTTCAACTTGACAAATCGAAATTATGTTAATCGTTGTTAAATTATAGTTAACATTTGTTACATTTTTCAAAATATAATTTGCTAATCATCGGCCTACATCGATGGAACCAAAATCACAAAAATCATACATTGAATATTGAGAACTGTAATAAATACAACTATGGTAAGTTTCGTTTATTTTCAGAAATCTTAATTATAATTTTTCATAGTTTAGGTGAATATATTTTTGAAAGATATCAAACTGCCAATTTTGGTAATTTTTACTGGGAATGAAAAAAACGTTCGTATCGAGTTTAAAAGATTAAATTCGTTAACTATAGCACCGTGAAAATTAGGTTTCAATATCACTAAGATGTTTAAAATAGTGTTACAAAATTCTCAGTTTGCTGTATCGTTAATATATTTTTATCATCTTGTTTAATTAACCCTTTGTTAGGTTTTAAGTTAAATTATACATTTTCGTCGATTCAACTTTTTTTTTTCATATTATTTTTCATATTAACTTTCATATTAATTTCATATTAATAGTCCTCTCAAAAACATATGTAAATTTACGAATACGAAGAAAAAAATTTATTAATGCTATTCTAATTGATTTATTCACCTTTTTTTTTAAGTTAAATATTCAGTTGGTAATCACTGAGTTAATGATTCAGTTAATGATTCGAACATAGCTTCTCGAACAATAAGTATATTTTAATATTTTATATTTTAATAAATAGATTAAATATGATATACACTGTTAACACGCCTAATTTTCATTATAATAAATTAAAGAAACAAAATTTTATCTCCGTCCGATGGTTCGCTCAAAGAACGCAAATTTCCTTTTTTTTTTTTTTTACTACCAAGCGACAACAAAAATAAATTTGTTCCGCTGGATATATTACACAACAATGAAGGAGGCGCGGTCCTGCTTGGAAAAGGCTGCCTCTAAATGGCTAATTTCATATAACGAAGCAATCTCAGCGTCTCGACGCCTGTTCCTCGGCCGTAATGACGCTCATTAAAGATACGCGGATGGAGAAGAAGCGGGAGAAAGAAAGAAAGAAACCGTAATGCTTGTAGCCTAAGAACGTAACACGGTAATATCCATAATTAATCAACTGTTTCTTTTCTAGTCGTCGACGAGCTCATTTTTTTAAATCTGTATAAATTTTTAATGAAACGAATCCTATTTAACCCCCAGGACACCGAAGACGGATCATCTGGTTTTGAATATTATTTTATATGTTACAAGTGACTAACTTTGTTTTTATCTTTCCTGCTTTATCAACTGTTTGAAATCTTATTTAAAAAGAAATAATAATGACAGAGGAATAAAAAAAATCTACGCTGTTCGAGGGTTAATATACAGGGTGAGTCGCATAACTCGTCCATTTCGAATAACTTCTAAAATAGGATAGAACCAAAACAAATCGTATCAAAATAAGAATTCAGTCAAGAGAAAGATTTCTAAGTTCAAAACGAATTTTTATTATCAATATTCAAACTAAGTGAGTATCAATTATGAATTTATAACGAAAAGTTAATTTTCTAAATTTTTACTATTTTTGTTTCACTGTCGAACAGAAAATGATCGGATTCGCCTCGGTCTGACATATGTATTCTATAATGGAATTGCATTCCATTAGAAAAATTTAATGTTACATAGATATTTAAAGAAATTGTTGCAGCATATTTCTATACAAAATACTTTTTTATAGAATACATATGGCAGACCGAGGCGAATCGTATCAAAATAAGAATTCAGTCAAGAGAAAGATTTCTAAGTTCAAAACGGATTTTTATTATCAATATTCAAACTAAGTGAGCATCAATTATGAATTTATAACGAAAAGTTAATTTTCTAAATTTTTACTATTATCTTTCACTGTCGAACAGAAAATGATCCGATTCGCCTCGGTCTACCATATGTATTCTATAAAAAAGTATAGAAATTTTTGTATAGAAATATACTGCAACGATTTCTTTAAATATCTAAGTAACCTTAAATTTTTCTAATGGAATGCAATCATTAAAAAAAAAAAATATTAAATCGTACTATGGAATGGTAGCAAAGTGGATAATTTCTGTCCTTAACGCTAGAACTACCGGCGATTAAAGTAGAGTTATTTGTACCAAAGAAATTAAAATGATAGGTATTTCGAAAAATAGCTATAATAAGGGTAACAATTCTTTATGCATATCTTTTACAAAAAATTGTAGAAAATCCTTAAAAATTCATTACTGTAAATTTCTAAAATTTCTATGTGAAATTATGAACAAGTCATTTTGACTTGTTCGGTAGGTCTAGTGTTAATTAAGATATTACATAGATGTATGGAAGTCATCGAGTATCACCTTCGGTAACTATTGTAATTAAGGTAAGCATAAAGACCATGAATAACATTTTTGCGAATATCTCGCTAATTATTAGATTCAAAACTTAAAACTGCTCTTCTAAACTTACGCAAAAAGGTATACACTTCGTTTAAAAAATTCTAGGTTACCTCCATATCGCCTTAGCAAATAGATTATTTAATACTAGAACTACAGATGATTAAAGTATACTTATTTGTACCGAAAGAACTACAATAAAGATACACGAAAAAACACATACCGCAAGGAAGACATTTTTTAATTTATACTTCTATCCCGGCTACGCGAGCCTCAAATTCCTTTCGACTTATGCGCGTTCTCATTTCACTGAAAAAAATTCCTAATTCTGATAAAAACGTATCTTTTAATATTGGCAACAGCTTTTTTACATTTTTCTCAAAATTAGGAAATTTTTTAACTAAAAGAAAACTCCATTTAGAATTTCAGAAGGGTTAAATGAAAACCACGAAAAATTCCGTAAAAGAAGCCGTGGTGAATTTATAAAATTTGTATTAAAAATTACGAGTTAGTAATTTTTACCACTTTGGTAGTTCTAATGCTATTTTTATATAAAATATTTTTTTGTAGAACACATGCTTTGAAAGCTGTTCGGAGTAAACAAATTACGTTAATAGTTCTGTATGTTCCTGTTTATACAAAAGAACATCCGCAACGATCCACTTTTCTCTGCTAAAATTAGAACCGTATAATACAAAGATTGTTCGAGTCGGTGTTTTAATAAACCAGAGAGACAATCTTTACGTTTTTTTTTTATATCAACGTACCGATACTGAGAGAGAGCAAGATTTAAAGCGAGCTGAAGTTAATTAATAAAACTGAAGCGATTTATCGCATAACAAAATGTTCCCGTTTAATGCGTGTCGTGGAACGAAGTTCGATTTCAAAGGGGACGATGAAAATATGAGAGATCAAAGTTCGTAATGCGAAGAACGCTATTTAGTTTAACGAAATACCAGCCACCTTGCTTCCGTTGCATAAATTAATGACAAAATTCCATTTGAATTAATACGGTCTGAAAATATAATCTGTAATTTCCCAGTTTGCAATTTTTCAATTCCGTATGACTCTTACAACGTTCACCCTGCTACGTCCCTTCGGTCATTTTTGAACCAATCGAGAGTTTTCCTTTCGATAGAAAATTTTCTAATTCTGAGAAGTATATAAAAATTGTCAACGTACGAATTTATTTGTTTGAACTCGGGTCTAAAAGAATGTAAGGACCGTAGTAGGGTTAAATTCTTTGGTTTGTCTCATAAAATTTGCAATTTAATTTTATACATTTCATTTTTCACGATAAAACTATCCCACCTATTGCATATTTCATATATTGAACACACCGTGAACGAACGGCGAAATTTCTTTTGTTTCGTATTTTTTCATATTTAAAAAAGAAAATAAAAATATACGAACAGAAATGGAATGAAATATGGGAAAAGGACATACCATGAAAAATAAAAGTCTACGGAAGACTTCTACACGATTCACGACACAATCAAATTCGATAGAAAAGAACAAATAATAATGAATAGGCTAATTACTGGACATAGAAAAATAACACACTACTACATCCTGAACAAAATCACATTCATCAAACATATTTTAACCCTCTATGGGACCGTGTGATTTAAAAGTTACAAACTGATGTACCTATATTTTAAAAAATTAATTTTGTTTAGTTATCCATCTACAGTAATTATTAGTTAAAACATTTTCAAATCAAAGTGAAAAACTGTAATCAATCGCAATTTTTTCTCCAATAAGCAGACAACATTCGGGCTATAGAGGGTTGACAAACTGCAAGGAAACAGAGGAAACAAGAAACCGACTAGAAATGCCAACAGAAATAAAAAATCTATTCAAGAGAGAAGAAAAGAACTTATACAGAAACAAAACCTTACCAACGAAATATAAAACTAGCAACCGCGGTCGCTAATAACCAAGTAGTTGATGCGACCTTAACACGTTAAACGCCACGCCGATTTTGGTCGACTTTCCGATAGGCTGAGTGCTATGATACAAATTGAAAAACATTTGATCGCAAAATAGTTAAGAATTTAAGAAGAAAATTTTAAAGGCTTCCAAAGGAAAGATGTATCTTTGTTTAGTGTGATTTAATAAAACCCATTAATGAATTATAAGATATTATTTCTTGAAATTGATACTGTCAGTCCTTAGAAACCAACGACGCCTAAACGAAAATTTCAGTGTCGGTCCTCAGGGACCGGCGTGGCGCTTAACGTGTTAAGCACACAAAAAAAGAAGAAAAAAAAAAGAAAGGTAAACGGTAACGTGTGAAAAGTCAGTTTTAAAAATGATCGCTTCGCCTCAAAATTGTTCAGAAATTTTTCCTAAAAATATCCAACAGTTTATTCGACTAAACTGTAATTTTATCAAATTTGCAAAGACAAAATCTCGTCGTTCCACCTGTTAATATTTGTTTGCTCGTTACACATTATTAGTTTATTTTCCTTACAATATTCTATGATTCTATGGATGCTATATTCTTTTTTGTATAAAATCTTTGATTTATAAAAATCTTTGATCTATAAAAATCTTTAATTTATAAAAATCTTTGATCTATAAAAATCTCTAATTTATAAAAATCTTTAATTTATAAATCAATAAATTAATTTATGCTCGAACATTAAACTGTAATAACTTCCTTCTAAAAGAAACAGACACCAACAACCGAACCGCTCGTACATTATTTCCTGACTCAAAGCACAGTTATTCCGTGTCTTTATTAAAGCATTTCCATGATTTTCATAAGCAATACCAAAACCTGTTCGACCGGAACAACAGATGACACAACGACCCAGAATATTGCGAAAGTAAGAATACTGTAGTTTCTTTGGAATACGAATCCTGACCAATATCAGTGAAAAGGAACGAACGGTCTGAGAATATGGTGTAGAAAAAGGGCGCCTCTGACCCCGTTAGTTTCATATAGAAGAAGCTCGTTTTCAGTTTTTCCGCAATAGAATACCGATACCGGAATATTTTTCGCATCTATCAACGTTTCTTTTAATAATATCTTTATTAGACGCAGAAGTTTACACGTACGACAACGTATTAGACGTATCAGGCATAATTATAACGTAATAATTAACTACAGAGTGTCCCAGAAAAATGTATACACTGTTTAACGGGTCGTAACTTTCTGATTTCTCTTTCTGTTCGGGGTGTACTTAATTGGAAATAACGAGTGGACCAAGATTAACTTTTGAAAAAAGAAAATTTATTTTAAAATCCTGTTGGAAGCATACATTTTACGTAGATTCTTATTTATTATTTAATACTATTATAAAAAATAATAATTTTTAATTACTATAATTATTTTTTTATATTTTACATTTTATTTAATTTTTATTTTTAAATTAGGTTAATATTTTCTTCTTATAAATAAAAAAAATTTAATTGGCATTAATATTTCTTGTGAATTTTATTTTTTTAATGAAATAATAATAACCTATTTGAATACCATGTGTATATAAATATGTAATATATTTATATTATATATACATATATAAATATATAGTTATTTAATTTAAAGCATGGTATATATTTATATACATATAATATATTTAAATATTAATTATACGTGGATAAATAGTGAAGTTATAATCATTCAAACTGTGTATACATTTTTTTGGGACATGTATTATTACGGATAGGACACACGAAACCATAAAAACCGACGAAATTTAAAAAGGTTTCAAGTTTGGAGGACCTCAAACTATGCATTACAATTGCGACTAAAAATTTTCGAGCTTGACTGAAGAATTAAATTAAATTGGAGAATACTAATTTTCTTTTTAAACCTATTCAAAGTTCCATCTAATTTTATTTCTTATTTTATTTTTGAAATAAAAATTTTTACCCAGTTATGTTTAATATACATTTATAACAACTTTATTTTTCTAACACGATTTTGTTGAGTTTTTAATTCTAGACAAAATGGATACTTCTAAAAAAAAATAAATAAGCATTTCAGATTTCGAGAGTTTCGATTTAAATTTCGAAGACTTGAAAATCAACTTTTCATTCGTCTATTTTCCATTCAATGTACGACTTCCAAACAATAATGTTAATATATTCAATAGCGAGTTTAAAGTGTGATTAAAATTCATTTTATGTTAATTCCACTGTCTAATTATCTATCTTCAATACCGAATGTGTACAAACACGACCTACCGATTGGATACCCCAAGAGCCTCTCTTAACACTAAAACTAACCAATAAAAAATAACCGGTTCATAATTTCCCATATAAATTTCACAAATTCGCAATCATATATTTTTGTGTATTTCTCGTGACTTTTTCTAAAACATATACATATATGCACAAAAGAACTGAAATACCTCTGATTTTTTCGGTAAATAAATTGGATACAAAGAAATCTGTTTTAAACATCGGTAGCTCTAGTATTAAAGTGGAAGAAAAAACGAAGAGGTACTATCCGGTCGCAGCTTTTATCCCAACGTACGTCCTCCCTGATGCTGATGGCACATTTCACATTCTGGCTTATGCTTCGCCGCACCATGCGCATCCACTTCGTCCTCGTTACATTCACCCTCCCTCTATTCCTTTTCCCTCCTGATTATATATCCTTACGATCCTGAAGAACAGTACGGATACACTTCGTGGCCGCGAATGAAGCCCCGCGGGCTGTCTTTATCCGGGGATTCTTTCGAGAAACATCGAATTTCTTTCCTCCGCGAAGAACGCCTAGCTGATTTTGGACTTCCGGCATTAGTCTGACATGAGGAAAATGAGAATCCTCTAAACGAAAATGGAAAGTTTCAACGTGGAGAGCCTGCTTGTGGCTTTCCTTCGATATTTCTTTTTTCCCTTTTTTTTTCCTTTTTTTCTTTCTTTTTTCTTTCTTTATTATTTATTTTTATTTATTCTTATTTATTTATTTTTCTTCTTAATTATTTATTTTATTTTATTTATTTATTTATTTTTTTATTTTTTTAATATTTCTTTCTATTTTAACGAAAATGTGGCTCGTGCAATAAATGTAAGTAAAACGCATTTTGAGGCGGACAATTTATTTCGAGATATTATCAGATTTCGGAAACTGGAGATCTCGGAACAATGAAAATAGTTCGTTCCGTGTCAAAGGACCGATTCAACATTAATATCGTACTCTTGAAGCATAGAGAATTAACTTCGTTCTTGTAATTGCACATTCACGGAACAATATTACAATTTTCATTGAGGAAGAACTGCAAATTACGCGAGCCACATTTTTTTGCAATTAGCGGTGCCTGAATAATTCATGTTGCCACATTTACTACCAGCAACTCCATTTCAATACCGCGCAATTAATTTTTTGCAAACTTTTTCCACAACCATGTTTCTCGTCCATTATAATTAAAATCCACAATTTCCTAAAAAAAAAAGAATCGCCCACCAAGTATCCGGAAAAATTATTTAAAAACGAATGAGAACAGAAATGTTCAATTATGCGAAACTATATTGTAACATTTTATATTTCCAAGTAAGTATGAAAATTACTAAATGAAACACAGTGATTACAATGATTTATATGAAAATTTTTGGAGATAACTTCAAATTTTTGTTACCTCAGAGCTACATTTTGCTGCTTAATTAAAAACATAAATCTCTTTCAACGTACCGAATATTTTAAAAAACCATTTTCCTATTTTTTAAATCTAAAAACACTGCGAATATCATGTTTTTCATACTATTAATTTAACCAAATACCCTATGATAGCCTCAGACTAAAAAACAAAGTATCCATTAAAAAAAAAATAGCATTCATCCAGACATTCGATTCGAAACCATTTTAAAACATTAAAAAACAAGAAGAAAAAAAAAATCTACAGACTTCGCTAAGAAGAAAGAGGCAAGACAATATTGAAAATAATCAAACACATCTTTGTGTCGTCTTGTACATCCCCACCACCAGCTATAACCCCCACCAACGACAGCATCATGACTGATGCAATCAATCCCAGATCTTTTAAAAAGCATCGAACCGCGTGACGCTCTTTCTTGACGCTTCTTCGTGACACTTTCTGGCACACACCAGAAAATTTTTCCTTATAAATCTCGACAAAAATATTTTCAGTATCAACCCATTGCACTCCACGCGATTCTTTATCACTGAAGAAAAGAAGCTTTATTTTGAACGGAAAAAATTACTATTGCTTGCGAAAGTACTTGTTTTTATTTATTTTATAAATCATCATGGTGCGATATCTTTGGAAATTAAGCGTAATCGTGTTGAAAACAGAATGACTCCGTAGCGGAGCCGAAGGAGCGCTAAGGGTTAATATTAAAATTCAACGTCTAATTCCACGGGTGTTCTCTGAAAAATATCGCAGTGCAATATATACTTTGCCTAGTTACTATTTACACGTGTATCCGTAACAAAAACCCGAACCTTTTCGAAGTATCAAGATACGAGTTATTTTACGTTTATCGTGTAAAAGAGTCACGTTAATAAGTAATGCAAAATACGTATTAGATCGTACGCATCCGGGGAGACTGAGTGGTGCATTATCTTTGAAACACGATGAAACCTGCACGAAGGTATTATAATATCGCTGTAAACGTAACCACAGCGGTGTAAAATGCGAGCGGAAGTGGTGTAGCCACCGCGTTCTTACGTAACTTACGACCCTTTCATGCAGATTCGATCGTAAATTAAAGACCGTTGCAGCTCTCGCCACAAAATAATTATATGCAATATATTCGCGACCTCTTCTTTACGTTCGCCAATTTTTTTCTTTTTCTTTTTTCTCGATAACTTGATCCTCCTAACGGTGTTCAAATATTTACGTTGTTGCTGATAAGTAGACTGCGGATATGCAGCAAATATGGAACAAGTAC
>SMSQ01014703.1:0-36692 GCA_019453375.1 Ctenoplectra terminalis
ACTTCTACAAACAATAAGTGAACATTATTGGTTTACTTGGTGATTTCAGTTACTAATTCATTGGGTCCAAGTATTTATAATTTAATTAATTGATGCAATGGTGCTTCTATGTGAGTGTAAAAATTTGGTATTGTGAAATGAAATGCAGAACCAGACTAATTATAAGAATTCTTATTGAAAAATATGCATATGTTCAAATATTAATAAAAGTAGACCTAGCCCATTTTTCTGTAAACAACAGAAATACGTCATATAATAAACATTTGCAAATTTCTATCTTTAGTAGTTATTTATCGATCAAAATAATTATAAATATATAACGAGCTTACAATTTTGTCCGATATTGTATGTACTACACATTTAAACTGTGTTTACATTTTTTAATACGTATCCTCCCCATTTTAACACTAAAACTACCAAAGCGGTTAAATGACCGGTTTCTGATTTCACATAAATATTTTATAAATTTCTAACCGTGGAACTTTAAATATTTTCCGTGATTTTTCATAAAATATACGGTTCGAGATTTGTTTTTCTAGGATTATATATTTCTTCAAATTTTTATCATTGCAATTTTTTTTAGTACAAATAGGTATACTTTAGTCGTCGGTAGTTTTAATGTTAAGTGTCTCACTTCAGTGTCTAGTTTGAGATTAATGCTTTCAAATTATTTTACGAAAGGAATTTATCTAAGTATAAGTTAACACATTGACGACTGAACCTGATTTTTGTAAATCTTACTATGGAATGGAATTAGAATAAATTGTTGCTTGCATATGTTCTTTCAAGAATCATTTTAGAATAATTTTCATGTTCTAGAGATTGATTAGAATTTAAAGTTTGATTTAAGAAGATGATTTTTGAAAGACGATTTTTGTACGTTGTTGTTTATTATTTTTACACTTTGAAGATTTGAAATATAGAATACGAGAAATTTCGTCACCTCGTCCGTAAAGTGTCGACACATTGACCAGGGAACCTGATTTTTGTAAATTCTACTACGGAATAGAATTAGAATAAATTCTTGCTTATGTAAGTACTTTTAAGAATAATTTTCTTATTCTACAGATAGATTAGAATTTAAAATTTGATTTAAGATAATTTTTTATCACTAAAACTACCGGCAATTAAAGCATACTTATTTCTATCGAAAAAATCATAATGTAAGATATATAAAAAAATACGCAATGCACGGTAAACAAAGCTTTGTCTACATTTTTAACAGAAAATCGTGGAAAATTGCTTCTGAGATGCCATAATCAATTTATAAAATTTCTACAAAAAATTATGAATGAGTCATTTTGACCACTTTGGTAGTTCTAGTGTGAAAAGTAATTTTTTGTACGTCGTTGTTCACTATTTTTACCTTTTCAAGATATGAAATATAAAATACGAGTGGTAACACATTGACGATGAAACCTGATTTTTGTAAATTCTACTACGGAATAGAATTAGAATAAATTGTTGCTTTCATAAGTACTTTTAAGAATAATTTTCTTATTCTACAGATAGATTAGAATTAAAAATTTGATTTAAGATGATTTTTAAAAGTAAATTTTTATACGTCGTTGTTTATTATTTTTACCTTTTCAAGATATGAAATATAAAATACGAGAAATTTCGTCACCTCGTCCGTAAAGTGTTAACACATTGACGATGAAACCTGATTTTTGTAAATTTTACTACGAAATACAATTAGAATAAATTCTTGCTCACATAAGTACATTTAAAAATAATTTCGTATTCGAAAGACAGATAATAATTTAAAGTTTGAGTTAAGAAGATAATTTTTAAAAATAATCTTTTATACGTCGTCGATCGTAATATGAAATATAAAATATAAGAAATTTCGTCACCCGTCCAAAATGTATTAAACTTACATTTTGTCCTCCATTTTTCTTGATAAATACGTATTTTCTGCGCAAAAAACATTTATATTTAAAAACAGTTTAATATCTACTCAATTTATGCCGTTGTCCAAAAATTTGGTTCTTTCAGACCGATTGTTCAAAAAACTCATCCCAAAATTACTTTCGATAATCGACATTCTACCGTACACGATCCAGTGTTAAATTTCAGGTTCATTCTCATGGGAAAATGTATGTTGTTTACGAGAAACGACCGAGCTTATGCGTTTGAGAAAACGTTTACGTAGAAACAAACGAGAACAGAAGAGACTTGGAGCGACCTTTTGTAATTACATTTAATCTGTCAGAAATTTCCAGGTCACAGGTCATTCGAAAGTCGCATTGTTATAGTTTATTGAACTTCTTCCTGTACCATAAATAACGTTCGTGAATAGAAAACTTTCGTGAAATGTTTTATTAATTAGAATGTTAAATTAGCGTATCTGACGGTCGAAGAACTGCTCGACGCAAACAAACGTTTCTTACTCTTTCTATTATGTTCAGGTTTATATAACTTAATCGTGTCTACAGATTATTATATTTTTTTTCTTTTTTATTTTGAGTTTTACTGGAATTAGATTTACTTTGTCTATGGTAATTATTTATTTTTGAAATATGTTGACAAGGTTAACGTTTTGAATAATTTTTTTTCTTGTACATATAATTGCTGTTGGTCTTCAGTTTTCGAATTATGCTGAAAAATATTTAGAACGTCTAATCTAAGATTAGCCAAATCCTAAAATCGAAGTGACAAATTTCAAAAATATTTTTACGTATAACTTGGAAATTAAAAGCAAGTGGCGGTTATGTATAGAGGGAAATAGTTGTTGATAATATTGAAAGCATATTTCAAGATCACCGAAATCGGTGAGCTATCTCCTAAAGTAAATAATATAAATATATTTAATAATAAAAATGCGCCTGTACTTTCTTTCTAAACATAAAAGAAATCATAAAATCACTTTTGGCCCGCTATGTACTTTGTTTTTAACACATTACGGACGGGTAACAAAATTTCTCGTATTTTATATTTCATATCTTGAAAAGGTAAAAATAATAAACAACGACGTATCAAAAATTACTTTTAAAAATCATTTTAAATCAAATTTTTAATTCTAATCTATCTGTAGAATAAGAAAATTATTCTTAAAAGTACTTATGTAAACAACAATTTATTCTAATTCTATTCCGCAGTAAGGTTTTAAAAAAATCAGATTCCGCCGTCAATGTGTTATCACTCGTATTTTATATTTCATATCTTGAAAAGGTGAAAATAGTGAACAACGACGTACAAAAAATTACTTTTAACACTAGAACTACCAAAGTGGTCAAAATGACCGATTCATAATTTTTTATAGAAATTTTATAAGTTTACTATGGCATCTCAGAAACAATTTTCCGCGATTTTCTGTTAAAAATGTAGACAAAGCTTTGTTTATCTTGCATTGCGTATTTTATTATATACCTTTCATTATGATTTTTTCGGTAGAAGTAAGTATGCTTTAATTGCCGGTAGTTCTAGTGATAAAAAATCATCTTAAATCAAATTTTAAATTCTAATCTATCTGTAGAATAAGAAAATTATTCTTAAAAGTACTTACATAAGCAAGAATTTATTCTAATTCTATTCCGTAGTAGAATTTACAAAAATCAGGTTCCCTGGTCAATGTGTCAACACTTTACGGACGAGGTGACGAAATTTCTCGTATTCTATATTTCAAATCTTCAAAGTGTAAAAATAATAAACAGCAACGTACAAAAATCTTCTTTCAAAAATCATCTTCTTAAATCAAACTTTAAATTCTAATCAATTTCTAGAATATGAAAATTATTCTAAAATGATTCTTAAAAGAACTTATGCAAGCAACAATTTATTCTAATTCCATTCCGTAGTAGAATTTACAAAAACCATGTTCCCTGGTCAACGCGTTAACTATACAACGTCTCAAAGGTTCCCATAGAGAACACATCGCCCACGAGATCGATCTTCCTACGATTCACACATCTTCCCCACATCCGTGGAATGTAAATTTCACGACAGGAGCGCGGTCGATGATTTTCGATCCCACAAAAAGTCTTCCAGCTCGGAGAGGAGCCGAAGCATTCTTCGCGAAGCGCACTTCAGCAGCGTCGCGAGTACAGTGGAGGGGAAAAAAAAAAAAAATGCAAGGAGCCGAAGGTCTCCTGATGAGAGGGACGAGGCCATCGACCCCGGTGCAGAGCTGGAGGTTTACACGCCTAATAAATTGCTGTAAACTGGAGCCCGGAGTCGTAGCCGAGGGTTTGCACGAATAGTAGTTAAGTGAGCCGGTGATTTGTGCGATATCGTCCATCGTCGCTATCAGTCCCTGGAATCGGATGCACGGTTGAATCTTCCCTAGTAATTTTATCCCGGTTGAAGGTTCAAGTTCCCTCGACGTAGATTCCATTTCCCCCTTACTACCGATTCCGAAGCAAAGGATCGCAACAGTCGCCGGTGGAACCGGTGGCCTCGTTCGAGTCCGCTCGGTGCATCCAAGTTTTTCCCATCTGCTGAAATTAAAATCGACGTTCGTCCTTGTTGATCAGCGCTACGCGACGGTGCGCCATTACAATTTCATAAGCAGTTTCCACGGGTTGCCTCAACGCTGGGGTATTCAGGATATTCCCACTCTCGATGGAGTTTGATGCACCCTCTTGGACTCGGAGACGCGTCCAGGAGGAGATGAGGCTGCGACGCTCATTTTTTTGTTCGTCTCGAATGTCTTCATTTCGTTCCCCCGGGTTACCACCGCGTGTCCCTAGGAACAAGCTGGAAAAAATGTTCGCCACTTTTTGCAGGCTGTCGTAAGCTGATTACGATGATTTACGGCGAGCACGAGGCATGCTTTCGGTGCGCGCTTCGCTGTGGATTATTTCTTGCATCCCTTACTTTTTTTTGTTTTTTTCTTTTGCTTTTTAGCTTCGCGTGTGTTCTTTGTAGAGCGTATCGATGGTTAAAGGTTGGTTTTTAGAGGAAGACGTGGGTATGCGTGTTTTGATGCATCTTGGTGGTGGGTCTTTGAGAAACGTGGAAAGGCGTTAGAGATAACAGTTTTTATTTTGTTTTAGTTTATTAATGGATAGAGAGAGGTTTTAAATGAAATTATTTTTATTGTTTTTGAAGAGTGTAGTTTTAGAATATTTGTTGGAGTTGAGAAAAAAGATATGAAAATTGTGCATTATAATTATTAAAGTATTGAAGTAATTATATTTTCTATTGTAATTTTGTTTAACTATACGTTAAATTTATATAAATAAGTAATTAAATCATTAAATAAATTTTATAATAATTAAATAAAATATTAAGTATTAATATTAATATTATTATAAAAAAATAGTTTTTAAATGTAGCTTTCCTTTAAATTGTCTTTCGTTTAGAAATTAAAAATGTGTACAATAAACTAAGTTTAAATAAATAATTAATTATATAATTAAATAATTAATTAAATTTTATAATAATTAAATCAAATATAAAATATTAATATTACTATAAAAAATAGTTTTAAAACAAAGCTTTCTTTTAAATTGAGTTTTTTTTTAGAAATTAACAATTTCTAAATGTTCTATATAATAAACTAAATTTAAATAAATGCTTAATTAAATAATTATATAAACTTTATAGTAATTAAATAAAATACTAAATATTAATATTAATATTATTATAAAAAATAGTTTTAAAATAAAGTTTCCTTTTAAATTGTCTTTCCTTTAGAAATTAACAATTTTTAAATATCCTATACAATAAACTAAATTTAAATAAATAATTAATTAAACAATTAAATAAATTTTATTATAATTAAATAAAATATAAAATATTAATATTATTCTAAATAATAGTTTTAAAATAAAGCTTTCTTTTAAAATGTGTTTTTTTTTAATTGTTAATTTCTAAATATTCTATCCAACAAACTAAAATGATGTTGCACAAAAGAATTCCTACTATTATATTTTATAATAAAGCATAAACTTGGTGTAAAAATTTGAAAAGTCAATTATTTTTACTTCTTTAAATAACACAACAGATTAGATTCTCATGTTTTGCAAACACCAATACACAAAACAATTAGTATACTAACTTCTAATTGTTTTATAAACTATCTCACTTTACAGCCGTAAAACTACATTTCAGGTTTCATTTTGACTATATTCTTCGCCGTTTTATGACACGAAGCGCAAACCAATAAACTTTCTTTACAACTACAATCCTGATTAGCAGCCATTAGACTCTTTTTTACGAAAAACCTCTGTTATTTTATTAGTGTCGTTAAATAAAAACTTCAGTGTAATACAATTTAAGATTCACTTTATACATGCTTTTTCTCCAACTAGTTTGTATTTCAATTGAACGTAAAAAACGATCCTGATAGATTACAACAAAGGTAATAATTCGAGTAAATTAGTAAACATCTTCGTGAAGATCTTTTTATACACTTCTGTGTTATCCTGTTTGTTACTTTTATGCTTTCTGTCAACAATTTTTCTGAATTTTATTCAGTTTGTCTGTTTCCATTTTTGTCTCGTTATGTTTTTTTATTTTAGTCCTTGCTCCTTGCATGCGCAATCTACGATACACCGAGGCGAATTGGATCAAAATAAGAATGGATGAAATGATAGATCACAGGACGAGTTGGACCAAGAGCATCCATCGTGAAACAACGTCCACATCTTACACATTTAACTTAATCTTCGCTTCCGGAGGTTACAAAATAGTATTTCTTAGTTTTACTTTCTAGTTTGCACAAAACTTTAAACGTAATTTATAACATATATATTACGATAAATGTAATCAATCCGGTGATTATATATAATTGCCGGTTATTAGATTGTCCCAAAAGTTTCTTTTCGTTTTATTAGGGTAAATCCGGGATAGTTCGACCATTCAGAAAGACTGGCCAGTATTAATATCTTGAAATAAAATTAATAAATCGACTTATTATTATTTTCGTACAGAGAATTGTCGCGAAACCATATATTATGTTACGGTAAATGTGATTAATCCGGTGATTATGTATAATTGCCGGTTATTATGTATGATCAGCACTAAGTTTGATAAATGGAAATAGTTGAGCTATGACATACGGAAAATAACGTATGTATTATTAATATGGTAGCGGATAGCAAAGATGTTAATTACGAATTTATAATGTTTAGAAATTTATAATATTTAGAAATTTATAATATTTAGGAATTTATAATGTTTAGGAATTTATAATATTTAGAAATTTATAATATTTAGGAATTTATAATATTTAGGAATTTATAATGTTTAGGAATTTATAATATTTAGGAATTTATAATGTTTAGGAATTTATAATGTTTAGGAATTTATAATATTTAGGAATTTATAATATTTAGGAATTTATAATGTTTAGGAATTTATAATATTTAGGAATTTATAATGTTTAGGAATTTATAATATTTAGGAATTTATAATGTTTAGGAATTTATAATATTTAGGAATTTATAATGTTTAGGAATTTATAATATTTAGGAATTTATAATGTTTAGGAATTTATAATATTTAGGAATTTATAATGTTTAGGAATTTATAATATTTAGGAATTTATAATGTTTAGGAATTTATAATATTTAGGAATTTATAATGTTTAGGAATTTATAATATTTAGGAATTTATAATGTTTAGGAATTTATAATATTTAGGAATTTATAATGTTTAGGAATTTATAATATTTAGGAATTTATAATATTTAGGAATTTATAATATTTAGGAATTTATAATATTTAGGAATTTATAATGTTTAGGAATTTATAATATTTAGGAATTTATAATATTTAGGAATTTATAATATTTAGGAATTTATAATGTTTAGGAATTTATAATATTTAGGAATTTATAATGTTTAGGAATTTATAATGTTTAGGAATTTATAATATTTAGGAATTTATAATGTTTAGGAATTTATAATATTTAGGAATTTATAATGTTTAGGAATTTATAATATTTAGGAATTTATAATGTTTAGGAATTTATAATATTTAGGAATTTACAATATTTACGAATTTATCAACTTTTTAAATTTTGACTCTTATTCTTTTATTATCAGAAGAAAATGATCCAGTTCGCCTCGGTCTACCCTATTTATTATTTGAAATTTCTTTACTTATTTATTGCTTTTGTTAATTATTGTAAGAATATTTCGTATAAGTCTTAATTTTTTAATAAAATGAATCATTTTCTGATTTCATATGCACAAACATTCATGTTTTTGTATTCCTATATATAAATGCGTATAAACAAGACGCTGTTTTACATTTTTATCGATACTTTGATCTTTCTATTTTCTACACTATATGTAGTAAATAAGTTTTTAATTCTACAATAATTTATAAGAATAATGTTTGCTCACATTTTCATAAAATTATAGATTATTTAGAATCGATTAAGCTTAGATTTTATTTAATTTTATCAATACAGAATATTTATCTTTGTTTAAATATATTTTAATATTTATTTATAGAGTAACTGGAAAGAAAGATATTTATTAGAGGAAACGATATTTTCTTGTCGATTTAGCTAATTATGCAAAAGAGGATGAAAAACTTGTTTCAAAATATTTTGTTGAAGCAATAAAGATAACAGAAAAACACGTTCTAATGTGATGACAGCCTAGTCTATGATTAAACATGAGAAATTACTATAATCCTTATGTTATATATTCTCGCATTATTTGCATAATGTCACTTTTCCAATTTTCAGTGCACCTGCACACTATAATTTATAATCTTATAATATTGTTAGTAATAGAAAAAAGTGACTCTAATTGCAAATTGTGTAGGGCAGTCACTTGAGTCGGAAGTTTTCTTACAGATATATTAGTAATTTCTACAGCTCCAGCGTTTCGCACTTAATATTTCAGGAATTTTTAAAACGATACCTATCAACGATCAAATAATCTAATAATTCCGTTCAGTAATAATCGTTATAGAATAATCTTCTTCAACTCTTTTACTACACTCGTTTCTAACGAGAAACCATTACATGGTATGTCTGTACGATACTGTTCTTCATAGCTAACACATTAAGCGCTATGCCAATTTTGGTTGATTTTCCATTAGACTGTGTGCAGTGATACTAATTAAAAAACATTTGGTAAAATATAGTTAAAAATTTAAGAAGAAAATTGTAAAAGCCTGTAAAGGAAAGTCGTATCTTTGTTTAACGTGGTTTAATAAAACCCGTTAACTAACTAAAAAGAATCTTAAGGCAAGGAGTTAACACGTTAAACGCTACGTCGGTCTCAGGGTCCCTGAGATCTCTTAAGATTTTTTTTAGTATTCATATATGTTAGTAATATTGGGTAAGCCAAAAGTTCGTGCCCGATTTCGCATTAAAATACAACTAGTTTGGCACGTAAAATTTTTTTTATTAATCAATTATATAATCTCCGTTGCTTCGTACGATCTTGTTCCTATTTTGCAATAAGTTATGCGCAACGTGATCGTCGATCAAGGAAGGTCGGCCAGAGCGTGGCTCGTCGTTAAGTTGAAAATCACCGCGTCCGAATTTTGCGAGCCACTTTTTCACTGTACGAAGAGCTGGTGCACGGTCTCGATAAACATCCTGAATGTTTTTCACAGCAGTTCCCACTGTTACACCTTTGTGGAATTCGTAGAGCACGACGCGACGCGAATGAATCTTTTCTTGGCACATTTTTAAAATCTCTTTTTACGATATAAATACTATAAAAAAACAAATGACTGCTGTTAGAATAACAATCGAACATCGCACTTTTTATCTGCTATGCAGTTTGCGCAAGCAACACCAGATATAATTTGCAAATAATTAATTCAGTCACATCTACTGAAATCGGGCACAAACTTTTCCACTGACCCAATAAGATATTCACTGCTTTAACACTGTGTCAAATGCAAAAAAATTGAAACATTATATACAATTTATATTTGCTAATTTTCAATCTTATAAATTTACACTTCGACTCAAGTAATATACAATTTTTTCTCAATGATTTGTTAAATTTAAATGTTCCGAATAATTGTTATTTTTGGTGCATGGAGACAATTTTACAGAACTGAACGAATATGTTTACCGATACGTGTAAAGGGGCCTTAATTCGATTCGATTGGATCGCCGCAGTAACGTGTACCGATCGCGCATTTCATGCACGTGCATCGGACAAATGGGATTAGTCGGGTGACGAAAGTGTCCGCTCGGAACGGAACCGATCGTACCGCTTGAAATTCCACGATGACGCAGAAGGAAAAGTGGCCGGTGGAACAGTTAACTGGGATCAGGAGCTGCGCTCTATACGCCGTGGCACCTGAGAATTTCTTGCTGCACGCGAATCACAAAGAGTCCTTACCAGCTGATTGGTCTGACGAGATCGATTCACCTAATGAAGCCACCTGGCTAGAAGGAAACGCGATTCACCGGTTCCTCGATTGCAGGTCAAAGAGAAGGATCTTTACGAAGTCGCGTACGAAGCGCCGGCAGATCAATTTTATCGAATCAAAGGAATTTCACTGTATTTTAAAAGACAATGGTAAAAATTGGTAAATTTTGAAATCAGTTTGAAATCATTTTAAAATCATTTTTAAATTATTTTTAAATTATTTTAAAATCATTGTTAAATTATTTTTAAGTCATTTTTAAATTATTTTTAAATTATTTTTAAATTATTTTTAAATCATTTTTAAATCATTTTGAAATCATTTTGAAATCATTTTAAAATCATTTTTAAATCATTTTTAAATCATTTTGAAATCATTTTGAAATCATTTTGAAACAATTTTTAAGTAATTTTAAAATCATTGTTAAATTATTTTGAAGTAATTTTTAAATTATTTTAAAATTATTTTGTAATCACGCGAGCAAAGGTAATTTGCGAGGAATCAGTTCACACGAACAGGACCGAATTAGCCATATAGTAGAAATAGTAAATGCTACAAGCCTCGCTCTTAGAGTAGAAAATGTTTAGCTTGTAAAATTTTGTAACAGCTCTGGCTACCGTTAACAGATATTTTTGCTTCGAAGAAATGTATTTCTAAAGATATTTCAAAAAACAAAATATCTTTGAAAATCTTTCTGTAAAATAAGGCCTTCTTAACCCCTTGGCTTACGATTTCTTCAATCTCCATACATATTAATAATAGTTATTCACGTCTTCGACACTCTGTCAAACGCAAAGTATTGAAATATTACACGTATTTTGTATTTGCTAACTTTCAATATTGTAAATTTAAATTACAGTCAAAGCTAAAATTTAACTTTATCATAAATACTGTGTGTTTTTATTGTATTTTATCCAGAATTGGCGCCACGTGTGTGACTCATGGTTATAGGGCAAAGGGTTAATTCGCCTCTGCACACGAACGAATCCACATTCGAAACGTTGCAACGACATTTCTGCAAAGTTTCAATTTTTTGAACTGCCAAACTTTCTTTACGAATTAAAAGATTTTATATAATGGAATTATCTTATCTCGTGTAATAGAACTTATGATTTATGACGTAATTTTCTTTTTCAGTCGTGTCTAAAATTTGTAAATTTCTATCATTAACGCTTCGACGTTTCTTGAGAACGATTTGTGTCGCACGTTCCAGAAGACACCTCGAACATTCCAGAAGAATCCACGATTCTTTTTTGTTAAAACGGCTTCTCGCCTGATCGTTTACCGCGACGCACTTCCCTCGTATACGCGCTTCCAGTAACACGTTAATGTTCGATTCCGATGTTTAGTAATTTTTTAACAGTAACGAGTATTATTTTTATTTACTAACTTTTCTACAGAGAATCTTACAATTTCGAAGGCGCTCGGATAGATTTTCCAGATTGAACAAAATTTTTCGATGTTTTCGGTGCAACGTCTTAAACGTAAATTTCCTTTTTGTAAATGTTATTGTGTCCTTTATGAAGGTTCAGTGGTCATTACATTATGTAATGAAAGTACACACATGCACACGTATCTACAGTTCATCTTTCATGGTTCATATGTATTACGTAAATGGTGGTATTAAAAAAAGTGTTCGAAACAGAGATACTTTTTACACCAGGCACTTCGCAACAGAGTAGGTTTTCCATACATTGCATAGTGAGTGATGAATCTTCTTTTCCTTAACAAAAATTTACTGGATCTTCAAATGGTTCGAAATTGTTCGCGGTAAAATTTTGCACATTTTTTGACCGGACAAGAAAATGAAAATTTTCAAAAATAAGGGTGGTGAGGGTTTCGTTTTTGATTAAGCAGTAAATGTTTAACAATTTTATTACACAGTTTTATGTGTAAGTTTTACACAGGTTATAGGAAACAATTAAATTTTCAATCTAAAAATTTGTTGATATCTGTTATAGTTTTCAAGATATATAGGAAAATAGGAAAGCACACCGGAAAATTTAAGGGCTGTTTTCACCCTGAAAAACGGAATATCAGCAGATAAAAAAAATAGCGCGATACTTAGTTCGAGGTCCTCTATAAACCAGCAAAGTTTCAAATTTTTTTTTAATTTTCGGGTTACCGAATGTTCCTTGTAAGTGGTAAACATAAAAATATTTAATTAGCTTAAAACGGTATCCAATATTGTCATCGCTAAGCTTTGTATTTATAATTTAATTCACTCGTTTTTGCAACTGACTATATTTATTTCACGCCACATTTCTCCCTTTTTTTTCTTTTTTTAAATAACATGAAAAAAATCATTGAGCGATCTAGGAAGAACTTAAAACGGTATCCAATATTGTCATCGCTAAGCTTTGTATTTATAATTTCATTCACTCGGTTTTATAACTGACTATATTTATTGCACGCCACATTTCTTTTCCTTTTTTTTGTTTTAACACGTTCCGTGCTAGTCTGATTTTTGGACACTATCCGTTCAGGCTAGACGCTTTACGATTAAACAATTTTACTTCTAAAGCATGCTTTACAACCTGTACAATAATACAAAGATCAGAATTATTAAGAAAAGGGTGTACAGTTTCTACAAAGTTCTTCGTTTTACAATGAAAATTTCAAATGGCTCGAACGGAAAGTTCAGTGTGGGGCGTATGTGTCCAACGTGGCACGTAACATGTTAATAACATGGAAAAAAATTATTGAACGATCTAGGAAGAGTTTAAAACAGTATCCAATATTTTCATCGCTAAGCTTTGTATTGATAATTTAATTCACTCCTTTTTATAACTGACTATATTTATTCCACGCCACATTTCTTCCTTTTTTTTTTGTAACATGGAAAAAAATCATTGAACGATCTAGAAAAAACTTAAAACGGTATCTAATATTGTCATCGCTAAGCTTCGTATTGATAATTTAATTCACTCCTTTTTATAACTGACTATATTCATTTCACGCCACGTTTCTCCCTTTTTTTCTTTTTTTTAATAACATGGAAAAAGATCATTGAAACATCTAGGAAGAACTTAAAACGGTATCCAATATTGTCATCGCTAAGCTTTGTATTTATAATTTAATTGACTCGGTTTTATAATTGACAATATTTATTCCACGCCACATTGCTTTCTTTTCTTTTTTAACCCTTTGCGAACGAATGTCGCCGCAGCAGCGACATTATAATTTGATTCCCAAGTCGAATTGTCGCCTCCACAGCGACAAACGAATAGCAGACGCCAATTCGAAGTTTCGTCGACCATTTGCCTGTTTTCTATTTTATTATCTGCCTAATTATTTAGATATTTAATTTATAATCCCGTTCCATATTGAAATTATCCTGCACCTGCCACCAATCAGAATCGAAAGAGTGTTCGTCCGAAAAGGGTTAATAACATGGAAAAAAATCATTGAACGATCTAGGAAGAACTTAAAACGGTGTCCAATATTGTCATCGCTAAGCTTCGTATTGATAATTCAATTCACTCTTTTTTATAACTGACTATATTTATTTCACGCCACATTTCTCCCTTTTTTTCCTTTTTTTAATAACATTGAAAAAGATCATCGAACGATCTAGGAAGAACAAGTGGAAGTATGGTTGTCACGTGAGCACAGGTCGAGTTTTTATCAAGCTTACGAGGCTCATCGTGAACTGTACTGCACTTATAGCGAATTCGTAGGCGTTAAATAATGTTTCCTTAGTCAATTTACTGTTAGTGCCTGTTCGATATAACCTGCGCTGGCCAGCACGAACTGCATATTTACGAGCGAGCTGTAAAGCTCGCTTAGGCGTGTGCGTTGCACTATTTGTTACGATAAATTGGAGCAGGCCAATTTGTCTCGGGCTGTAGGTTCCGCGGAATGATCATCCTTATTGTTGACGATAACGATCGTCCGTTGAAATAATTTAGTGTATCGGTGTAGGAGCGAACGGTCTTGAGACAATATGGTGGACCGTTTTTCCCTTTTATGTTTCATGGCTCATGTCTGGAGGGAAGTGTTTTTCAGAAAACATATTACGTCTCTTAAAGTGTGTCTTGTGCGAGTCGTTGAAGTTAATGGCGAAACTTTCATGGCTGTTAGTAAGTTAGGCGACCTGCTTGAGTTTTCTTATGTTTTCTCCGCGTTATGAAGAGTGTAAGTATTATATTAACTTTACGATCTCGAGTAGTTTATCCCGAACTATAATTGACAATTAAATTATGAAGTGTATTGAATGTAAGAGACTATTCAGGTCGTCGATGTGGAAAACTTTTTTATCCTTTTATAACTCACGAACTTATTTTCTGGAATTGTAAAGAGACACGAAAATTGATGTAGTAAGGAATTGAAAATAACTGTTACCTAATATAAATGTGTCAATGATTAAATCTGTTAAACCAGTATTATTGATTTACAGTTGCAATTGTAATTGTTTCATGTATAAATGTATAAATAAATTTTAGAGTATCTATTGAATCAATGTCTAATCCCTATAGATTGAATAGAATAATCTAAAATTTTATCTAATCCGTATAAATTGAATAGAATAATTTAAAATTTGATTTAATCCCTAAATCGAATAGAATAATTTCAAATTTAGGTATTAGATCAAATTTTAAATTAAGATATATAATTATTTACATGTACGATAAATAAATCATCCTAACTTATTAATATAATATTATTTATACATTTATATTTGTCTAATAATTGAATAATTGAAAACTGAATAATTACAAAACGTTACACTTATCTCTTGATTTATGCAATATTTTTTATATGCAATAAATTATCTGATGTGTTTTTTAGGATAATTGCAAACATTCAAATTAAGGACATGTATTTTTAACACATACATATAAGGTGACGCGTGCTCAACGGTCAAACTAAGACTAACTCTTGTACAACAAAAAAGGAAAACAAAAGATAAACTAAAAAGGATTCAAAATAACGACATCTTCTGACAACGTTCGTTCGTATGTTGATAATAACGGTGGTAATATCGATCTTCTATCATTATCCCTCTGTTAATGTAGTGCTTTTTATACGCAGTTTTAATTTATGCGATCTTATTTTACGCGGATAGAAAATATACTTTTCTATGATCTTTATTGAATTTACTATACAGGGTGAGTTAATAAATATTACCATCTATATATATATATATATTTTTATCATATTATATATATGTGTGTGTTCGTATTTTTTAAATTAAATTTAATTTACTTATTATTGTACAGTAGTCCGAGGTGAATCGGATCAAAATAAGAATGCAGTCAAAAGAAAGATTTTTAAGTTTACACAAATTTGCGGACGAGCACTCTGTCGACTCTGATTCGTGGGAGGTCGAGGATAATTTCAACATGGAACGAGATTATGAATTAAATATCTAAACAATTAGGCAAAAAAGCAAACAGAAAATAGACAAATGGTCGACGAAACTTCGCATAGGCGTCTCGTATTCGTTCGTCGCTGTGGAGGACGACATTTCGACTTAGGAATCAAATTATAATGTCGCCGCAGCGGCGACATTCGTCCGCAAAGGGTTAAACACAAATCCAATATCATTCTACCTAATAAAATTAATCGCGCAATTAATCATTTTATAAAAAACACGGCCGACGCTCGTTCCAAGTCCCGATCCATCGCATTAAACTCAATTTCAAACGCTAATATTAGCGCAGCTTCACAAAGAAGCCTTCGTTACATAACTAAACACCTAACGCTGTAACAAGACAAACGTTTCAAAACGATCTTGCTTCTCATTAATGAACCTCGTCTTGCGTTTCCCATTATGCATACATCAACGTCGATCGGAGATGAAAAGGTCAGTGTAGACCCACCGTTATTCCACGATTATTTAAACAACACGAAACAGTGATTCATTCATGGATCGTTTCGCTACGTGGGACGAACGATTGACGCCAATAGTAAAAGTGTCGCAACCAGCGTAGCATTTTCCATCGATGAATCAACCGTCTCTCCGCGCACCGATAATAAAAACGAAATTCGTAACAGGTTTTTTCGCGCCTGACGTCATCTTCGTTGCAACCTCCTTTGGTCGCGGTCGATCAGCAATCGACAGGTTAATCCGTTAGGCGTTGCCTCAATAACGCAACCGTGTTGCAACTCTCGAGTAACAGGCATGCTAACCACCATTCCCACTCGCGACGTTTTCATTAGATCGAAGAGGCCGAGGACGGATAATACGTTTCGATTAACCAGTTAACACGTTGCGTACGGGAGACGAGATATCTCGTCTTTAGAAATCCGAACGTTGTGGCTGGGAGACGAGATATCTCGTTTTCAGGTTTCTTCGACACAATCGACGATTTAAGGAACTAAACATAGACTTCTTGTTACGTTACCAGGGTAACGAAGTCTTGCGTATTCCCTTAACAAATGGTTAGCGAAAAAAATGAATGTCAAGATTCTGAGAGCGTAAAACTCAGTCGGTCGGTATAGCCATTGCATTGGTACCTCTGTGTCTCTGTGCATCGTACATTATAAAGTGTTTTATCGTTGTACAGCATTTTATTATTTCAAAGTTGGCGTTTTAATTTGTAAGGAAGCAGCTTTTTAAAAATCATTTATATTTTCAGGTTTTTAACGATAATTTATAATAAGAATTATTTTATGACATAGGCCCTAATTCCAAAATTGTAGCAAAATGACACAACATTCTGAGAGCGTAAAAATCAGTCGGTCGGTATAGCCATTGCATTGGTAGCTCTGTGTCTCTGTGCATCGTACCTTATAAAGTGTTTTATCGTTGTACAGCATTTTGTTATTTCAAAGTTGGCGTTTTAATTTGTAAGGAAGCAGCTTTTTAAAAATCATTTATATTTTCAGGTTTTTAATGATAATTTATAATAAGAATTATTTTATGACATAGGCCCTGACATAGGATTGTTCAAACTTGTAAAATAAATAATTAAAATTTTTAAAAATGTAAAAAATGTAAAAGATGTATAAAAAATATAGAGTAATATTTAAGAATACTTTATGCGAATATCTGCTACCAAATGCGAATTAAAGAAGTGAATATATGCATCGCATAAAATGTTTATAGAGCGCCCAAAAATGGACCCTGGGAGCGCGTTGCGCGAGCAGAGCGCCGTACGCAATGTGTTAAGTGTGTTTGACGACTATATCCGTGAAGAGGATGTGGCAAAATTTTGTGTCATGACGGCCATATCCGTCATGCGTGAAACTTTGTTACAATTTGATATTTAAATTGTAATTTTGGTGAAAACTAGCAAAAATAACTAGTATTCAGAAAAACGAAGTTTCAATTCAACAAGCAATTCTGTTGCAATGATCATTAAATGCTTTATTATTTCTCTAATCTTGCTGCGGTCTTTTTCATTCGTTTCGAATTTTTCATTCGTTTATCAATTATTTTTTATCCTTATTTTAACGCTCTATGGGACCGTGTGACTTAAAAGTTACAAACTGATGTATCTATATTTTAAAAAATTAATTTTCTTTAGTTATCACTGCACTATTAAATTTGATTACTGTATTACCGTAGCGACACCACGATTCATCTACAGTAATTATTAGTTAAAACATTTTCAAATCAAAGTGAAAAACTGTAATCAATCGTAATTTTTTCTCGAATAAGCAGACAAAATTCGGGCTATAGAGGGTTAAAACATTTTCAAATCAAAGTGAAAAACTGTAATCAATCGTAATTTTTTCTCCAATAAGCAGACAAAATTTGGGCTATACAGGGTTAACATTAGAACCATTGAAGTTGTCGAAAATGACCATTTCGTAGATTTTATAAAAGTTTTATAAAGTTGCTACATTTTCGGTTTCCTTTTACAGGATATTTTCCATGATTTTCCATGATTTTCCATGATCTGATGTTAAGCCTCTATGGCGCCGTGTGATTTAAAAGTTACAAATTAATGTAACCACGTTAAAAAAAAAATGTATTTTATTTAGTTATCGGTGTACTATTTAATTTAATTACTGTATTACCATAGCGATACCACGATTCATCTATAACAATTATCAGTTTAACAATTTTCAAATCAAAGTAAAAAATTGTAATCGATCGTAATTCTTTCTCCGATAAGTAGACAAAATTCTATATGTTTATTTATCTGTGCTTTAGTTTCATTTCTTACAAATTTTTCTAACGATTCTAAAACAAGATCATACTAACACTAAAACTACTAAAGCGATTCAAATGATTAAATTCTAATTTCTCACAGAAACTGTATAAATTTGTCACGATATCTTTTCGAAGGATTTCCAATGATATCCTATTAAAAATATAGATAAGATCTTGTCTCCTTTACATTATATAGATAATATATCTTTCCAATAAATCTAAACGAATGTATCCAATATATCATTCGTTTAGACTTCTTCGATAGAAATAAGCATACTTTCATCGTCGATATTTCTAATGTTAATACAGCTTATCTAAAATTCGATTAATCAGAAAACTGAAACTAGTTCTCTATATTCCAAGAACTCTCTATCTTTATTTATTCCTGTTTTAATTTCATTTTCTTGCAAATACCAATAACTGTCGCCGATAGTTCCAGTGTTAATACACTTTATCTAAAATTCGATTAATCAGAAGATCGAAACCAGTTTTCTATATTACTAAACTGCGGATGTTTATATACGTATAATATATCGTAATATGCATATCATAATTAACACCCTATATAATACTTCTAACCCTGCAATTATACGCGAAACCAGCAACACGGTATAGAACTGATCCATCTGCCCATCATTTTTTCCCAATAAACCAGGTGTCGTTACGGCGACAGTCTAGTTACGGCGCAACTATCCAGATCTAAAAATTTTTCTACTTTATTCTCACCCGTTTAAACTAATAGGCTCGCGTTGCCTTCTTTTATTGCCTCATAACTTCCATTGGAAGTGTCAGAAAATCAATATGAAGGGCTCGATGCAAGATATCTGCCGCGTAGAGGTCGACCATGGTCGTGGTCTCTGAGCCCTGTTTCGCAACTTATTGCTACAAAGTGGTTTACGATTAAAAAGGAAAAGAGGACGGGCACTGATAGCGAGCAACCTGGTTCTCGCTGCGGAGCATTAGCGTCCCCCTTGAAACGCTGTCGACGCGTTCGCGGAGCATACTGTATAACCTGTTTCAGTGATCTAAGCTGGTTATCACAACCGTTCCCGTTTACTTTGCCGGGCATAATTTACGTTTTCCTGAAAATGTCTAGCGGATACCGGGCCCATTAAAAGCCGACCGCTGGTTGGCGATTATGGTTCACTGTCAATTATAAGTAATCCTGCTGTCTTTTCTAGTTCTTACTATAGAGTTTTTTACTTAAATATAGTTTATAAATATTTAATTATTAAGAATTGAGTATTGGTAAGTGATTGTGACGCGCGATAATAGACTATTAATATTACAGTAATTCCTTAATTACGCAACACTCTCATTTGACATTCTCTCAGCACTCTGTTCTACTCTCGGTTCAACACTATCCCACCTACGTTCAACTCTTTCTTACTCGACTCTAACGTTCAACACACTCCCACGTTCCGTTCAACCCTCTCATCAACACTGTCCTACGCTTTTTCCAACTCTCCCCGTTCAACCCTGCTTTTCCTTCAGTCCAAACCTCCCTCCGCCTCGACCCATCGTCCGTCCGTTGGGTCCGGTCCCTGTCCCGTTGCGCCTTTATTGCCTTCCATAAACTATGAGTTCTTAAAACTACGAATTCCTAAAACTACGACACTACATTACTATTTTTTTCTTTTTTTTTTTCTTTTTCTTTTCTGTTATTATTTTTGGATCGTTATAGAACAGATTTCGTGAGCTCTGATACGATGTTTAATTGGAAGATTGGGAATAGGATATTGGTTTTATTTCGTTAGGTAACAGATGGTATGTACAATTTTATAATGTCCGCTATGGTACTCTTGCTTAACCCTTTCGGTACTACGGGCGACTATAGTCGCCCTTCATAAGATGCCACTGTGATACTACGGGCGACTAGCCGCTCTCCATAAGTATCTCACTCTAGATGTTAACTCCCACTAGATAATTTAGAATACAAAATTATTCTTAGCCCTTTGACTACTGTTGACGCCTATTGGCGTCCGAAACATATTATGTTAATTTTTGGTTTCACGTCTTAGACACGTCATCCGCTCCTAGGGGAAAAAAGTGAATGACGTGTCTCAGACGTCAAATGTACCCAAGGGGTTAACCCTTTCGCAGCGAACAGCGCCTTTTGGCGCTCAGCTATAGATGCTCGCTTCGAGCGGACAGCGCCTTTTGGCGCCGTTCACTTGTTATCAACATCTGCCCAATAATGTCCATTCAGTCGATTGTTCTCGACGCACTAGCAGTACACGCTTCTTGTCCAGAGATGCTTTATATAATTGAATATTCAATATCGAATGTTAATTCATTTCTGAGCGCTCTGCCGCGGAAGGGTTAACCTTTTAGGTACGGCTGAATTCTGCGCGAGGCTATTTCCGTGGACGGCAGAGTCTGACGCGAACTACGTATAAACGATCATTTCCGATTTCCGAGTCGGTTCCTGAATCGTAGCAAATTGCCCTTCGTTTTCTATTTTGGGGCATTTTGGGATTAGAGAGTCTAACAGATTACAAGGATATGTTAACACATTGACAGCCGGTCCCGCGAAAACGCGGGTTTCTGAGTCTGTCACTTGAGCGCCGGCCCCGCGAAAACGCGGGTTTCTGAATTCCACCATGAAATGAGAAACTGTATTTTTTTCTATAATTAGAAATGAAAAATTTCGATTTTGTTTCTATTTTTAATTACCGTTAAATTGTATATGACGAATATGCAAATAAAATGTTCTATTTTACGAAAATATATAATGTTTTAAATATTTTTTTTTTTACTATTCAGTGACCAGAAACAAACGAATAAGGCCGGCGTTTCGGATTTAACACTGGAACCACCAAAGTGGTCAAAATGACCCATTCGTAATTTTTTACAGAAATTTTATAAATTGACTATGGAATCTCTCAGCCAATTTTCCGTGATCTTCTGTTAAAAATGTAGACAAAGCTTTGTTTCCCTTGCAAATGCGTATTTTTTTATATTCCTTTCATTATGATTTTTTCGGTACAAACAATTATGCTTTAATCGTCGGTAGTTCTTGTGTTAAGTGGCCTTTAAATGTCTCTTAGGTCACCGGCTGTCAATGTGTTAAAAAGAGGAAATGGTACCTTTATGTAAGTGAAAAGCAACAATTCATACCTGACATTAGTGTATTAACCCTTTGACTACTGTTGGCGCCTATTGACGTCCGAAACATATTGGCTTCCCGGTACTGTGGGCGCCAATTGGCGTCCGAAACATATTGGTTTTCCGGTACTGTAGGCGCCAATTGGCGTTCAAATATAATTTCGCTTGTTCCGCCCGTTTTCAAATTTTTCAGTATTTTGAATATTTTAACCCTTCGCGCTCCGCACGTTTTTGTACCACTGCCTACCAGCAACTCCGGCACATTTTCGCAGCGAAACGAGTGAGAAGATGAAGTCTTATTTTAAGTGAAAAGAATTGCACGTGCTTGTGAATGTTTTTGATTTTATTTATTTCATACAAATGCACTTTCTTCTTATAAATGAAAGATTATTTTCAACGCCGACAATTTCGCAACATTGCAAGCGTAACCATTATAAAAACATTGGGCTCCGCTGCGGAGCCTACGGAGTTACGGAACAAATGACTGATGGCTCCGTAGCGGAGCCTACGGAGCGCGAAGGGTTAAAATACTTCCTCAGAAATGCATGTCTAACGAAAAATTTCGCCGTACCCAGTGGACGTTGCGAGTGAATTCGTACCGTACCGTACGGCCAGTGCGTGCCAAAGTCTGCCGTAGTCAAAGGGTTAACCCTTTCGGGACGAGCGCTTTGTCCGCTGTGACACTCCCGCTGTTCACACGAAAATGCACACATAGTGGTCGGTCCTCTTTTGTATGAAGATTTTTCTAAGCGTTAAATAAGAATTGTGGTTAATGAAATAATATTTCTTCTAACAAGTGTTGTTTATAATTTTAATATTAAAAGACTTTTATATAAAATTCTATTAGTTATATAAGTAATGCTAGGTCATCAGATGGATGCCGGATATATCCGGCGCTCGTACACACAGGTCATCAAATGGATGCCGAATATATCCGGCGCTCGTACCGAAAGGGTTAAGGGTTAGGAGCTAAGATATAACAATCTTGGCAATAGCGTTTGGCGAGCGGCGACCGCTACACATTTGTCCCAGATTTTGGGACATATATGTTTGTAAACACTATTGAAGCTGAAAATATGTACTTAAGAAATGCGGATAAATATTGGGTGTCCGAATAGCTTTGCGACGCACAAATTGTACATTTCCCAAGATATTATTTGTTATACGATAAACAAATTGCTTTAAATAAATAAAATTGGCGTCCCTGTATAAAAGAGTATTTAATTTATTATAACAAAAATAAAAAAATTTGTTAGTTCAATTATGGTTGAAGATAGAGGGTAATAATTGATAGAACACTGTGGTGTTCGAATATTAACCTGTTAACCGGGTAAGACGAGTAAACTCGTCACGCGGACTGCCGATATTTTGGACGTAATCATTTATTTTCACATTGATTTACTTTTGAGTGCATCGTTATATTTTTATAAAAAAAAATCATTACATTAGACTTACATTTGCAATGATTAAAATCTATCCAATTAAAATGTATTATTTTCTATTAATTTTTAACTCAAAGTATAAAGGAGCTTCTGATCGAAAAATGACCCAGTTAACAGGTTAATACGAGTCATTGTATGTTGCTTTGAATATTATAAGTGAAAAGGAGATTATTTGGTTTTTTTCATAGAATACACGACGCATAACAGAAGGAACGAAAGTAACGTGTTTGTTGAATTATTATTCTGAGTAGTATGACTTTTTACTTTCCCCGGCGACTGTGGAAAAATGTCTGCGAAAATGTGAGCAGTTTATGGTCAGCTTTCAACAATTTTAATACCCATTTTAATACAGTAATAGCCTCCGTTATATATTTTGTTGTTAGTTTATTTTCACTCTTGTGCTTATTGTTAAATATTGGGTCAGTGCAAAAGTTCGTGCCCGATTTCGATAGATGTGACTGAATTAATTATTCGCAAATGATATCTGGTGTTGCTTGTGCAAACTGCATGGCAGATAAAAAGTGCGATGTTCGATTGTTATTCTAACAGCGGTTTTTCGTTTTTTGATAGTATTTATATCGTGAAAGGAGATTTTAAAAATGTGCCAAGAAAAGATTCGTTCGCGTCGCGTCGTGCTCTACGAATTCCACAAAGGTGTAACAGTGGGAACTGCTGTGAAAAACATTCAGGATGTTTATCGAGACCGTGCACCAGCTCTTCGTACAGTGAAAAAGTGGTTCGCAAAATTCGGACGCGGTGACTTTCAAACTCGGCTCTGGCCGACCTTCCTTGATCGACGATCACGTTGCGCATAACTTATTGCAAAATAGGAACAAGATCGTACGAAGCAACGGAGATTATATAATTGATTAATAAAAAAAATTTTACGTGCCAAACTAGTATTTTAATGCGAAATGGGGCACGAACTTTTGCACTTACCCAATATTACTAACATACATGAATACTAAAAAATAATCTTAAGGGATCTCAGGGACCCTGAGACCGACGTAGCGTTTAACGTGTTAACTCCTTGCCTTAAGATTTTTTTTAGTTAGTTAACGAGTTTTATCATACCACGTTAAACAAAGATACGACTCTCTTTTGCAGGCTTTTACAATTTTCTTCTTAAATTTGTAATTATTTTTTACGAAATATTTTTGAATTAGTATCACTGAAATTTTTGTTCAAGCGTCGTTGGTTTCTGAAAAAGGACAGTATCGATTTAAAAAAATTGTTGGAATATTTATTAAAATGGTAAAACAGCCTTTGCTGTGGAAACTGTTTTATTCTTAATAAAATCATAGGTGGAAAAATATACGTATCCTAGGAAATAGATTTTGTTTAGTAAAAAAGATAAATATAAAAATACTATTGCAATTGGAAAAACTGTAATGTTAAAATGGTGCCGGTCTTCAACGTGGGAGTGCTGGCGGCTAAAAAAGACTGACCAGTCCTCGGGAATCCTCGGACTGGTCAGCAGAAAGTGCAATAAAGCACAGGCCAAAAAAGACCTTGCAGCTGGTGGTTCTTACGCGTTGCGGGGGTATGCACATATTCTCGGTGAATCCCAACAAAAATATTTGATAATTCATTAACTCTTTAACTGCGGCTGTGGTTTTTAAACTACATTAATTTTATATCATTGAAGTGATATTCTATTTAAAAAGCAACGGAGATTATATAATTGATTAATAAAAACAAATTTCGCATGTCAAATTACTTGTACTTTAATGCGAAATCGGGCACGAACTTTTGTACTCACCCAATATATACGAATACATGCAAGGGAAACAAATATTTTTCCATATTTTTAATAGAAAATCACAAAAATTCCCAGAAATGTACCGCGGTAGATTTACAAAATTTTAATAAAAAGTTACTAATTGGTCATTTTTACCATTTTGGGAGTTCGAAGCAACGAAGCAACGGAGATTGTATAATTGATTAATAAAAAAAATTTTACGTGCCAAATTACTTGTATTTTAATGCGAAATTAGACAAGAACTTTTGCATTTACTCGGTATAAAACATTTAGTGCGATAGTTTTGTTCGAACACGTTTTTCCAAATCTTTGTACGTTTAATAGAACTTCGGCATCTGTAATCAAGATTTTTGAAATGTAAAATATCACATTAACCTTTTGGCCTATAACCGCGAGTCACACTCGTGGCGCCGATTCTGGTTAAAATACAATAAAAAGACACAATATTTATGATAAAGTTCAATTTTAACTTCAACTGTAATTTAAATTTACAAGATTGAAAATTAGCAAATACATAATACGTGTAATATTTCGATACTTTGCGTTTGACAGAATGTCAAAGACGTGAATAACTATTGCTAATATGCATGAAGATTGAAGAAATGGTAAGCCAAGGGGTTAACAGTTTCTTAATAAACTTTACATTTATGTATGACAATAGAGTTATATTGAATAAAACAAGTATTTTCTATGCGAGTAATGTGAATTGTGTTTAACTGGAACAAATCCTTGTTAAATTAAAAGAAAAAGGATCAAACATTGCATTTAAATGAATCTACTCGAGTCTAATGGTAAGGGAGTGTGCAATATGCTTGTTGGTTATCCTAAACAGGCGAAAGAGGTCAAAGACGATTGATGTTGCCTATAGAATCGATTAAATTGAAAATGCTAAGTGATGAAATCGTACTTATGATTGCACTAACGCATACGAATATCTATTTCTGCGAGCTTAATATTACACCATAATATGTTAACTAATTTTTAAAGAACGATTTATTTGAAGATCAAGAAGCTAGCATAATATTTTGATGAATATTGTATTACAAAAATTAAAAAAAATTAAAAAAAATTCTTGGGAATAAGATTGATAAGTTTCTTTCACCAAATATATAATACCATTTCTTTATTTAAATTTTCAAATTCGGTAATTTAATAAAACATCAGTTAAACCCACCGATAAACCTAATTGAAGATAAGAAGAGTGGAAATGTACTTCAATTTATTTAATTTATTACCGTGCTTGATTCGTTGAAACTCAAAGTTTCCTTATCCTTTCTTTATTAGTTGCTTTTTCTGTTCTGTATAGGTTATTAACATTTTAACAAAGGACATCACTTAAGTGTAACACGACGATTTTAATAAAATTTAAATACGAAATAGTGTTTAAAAAATATTTGACACTTTTTCTTCTTTATAATATACTTTTTTATTATAGATTTAATTTAAATTAATATATTTCTTTATTACTTTTTTATAATATTTATAATATTTTTTATAATTAATATATTGCTTTATTACCTTTTTATAATATTTAGTGTTGATTTTTTTATTATAAAAATAATTCTATTATAACCTAAGTCTGTAAACAACAGAAATACGTTACATAATAAATATTTGCAAATTTCTATCTTTAGTAGTTATTTATCGATCGAAATAATTATAAATATGTAACGAGCTGACAATTCTGTCTAACACTGTATGTATCACACATTTAAACTGTGTTTACATTTTTAAACATGTATTCTACTTATTTTAAATGTCTCATTTCAGTGTCTTCTTCGACATTAATGCTTTCAAATTATTTTAGAAAAAATCCATAATTTGGCAGCATAAGAATGTTAAACTTACTTTTTGTCTTCCATTTCTCTTGTTAGATACGTATTTTTTTACGTATCAACCATCTATATTTAAAAACAGTTTAATTTCTACTTAATTTATGACACGGTTCACTTTCACTCTCTCACACAGATTATCCAAAAAACCATTTATCCAGACAGATTTATCTCTCAATCACTTCAGATAACCGACGTCCTACCGTATTTAATTTAATTACTTTCTTGATATCAGACAGTTCATTCATAGAAGCTGTTAGTTTCAAAATAAAAATAAAAATAAAAATATGAAACTGTATATAAATTTCAAATCAAAATAAACAGCTGTATACAAATTTTATATAAAAATAAAAAACTGTATACAAATTTCAAATCAAAATAAAATACTGTATACAAATTTCAAATCAAAATAAAATACTGTATACAAATTTCATATAAAAATAAAACACTGTATACAAATTTCAAATCAAAATAAAAAACTCTACATAAATTCCAAATCAAAATAAAATATTCTATACAAATTTCAAATCAAAATAAAATACTGTATACAAATTTCAAATGAAAATAAAAAACTCTATATAAATTCCAAATCAAAATAAAATACTGTATACAAATTTCAAATTAAAATAAAATACTGTATACAAATTTCAAATCAAAATAAAATACTGTATACAAATTTCAAATCAAAATGAAAAACTGTATACAAATTTAAAATCAAAATAGAAAAATTCTATATAAATTTCAAATCAAAATGAAAAATTGTATACAAATTTAAAATCAAAATAAAATACTCTATATAAATTTAAAATCAAAACCAAATACTGTATACAAATTTCAAATCAAAATAAAATACTGTATACAAATTTCAAATGAAAATAAAAAACTCTCTATAAATTTCAAATCAAAACAAAATCCTGTATACAAATTACAAATCAAAATAAAAAAATTCTATATAAATTTCAAATCAAAATAAAAAAATTCTATATAAATTTCAAATCAGAATAAAAAAATTCTATATAAATTTCAAATCAAAATAATAAAACTATAACCAATTCTACTTTCTTTCTCTTTCAATGGTAAAAACAACCGCTAACCAAATAAACGAACAAACAAAATCCCAAATAAAAAACAAAAAAAACGAACGCGAAACTTACCCGGATAACCCTCAGGGATGACTATTTCCGGTCCCACTTTGACATCGTGCCGATAACGATGTATCAATAGGGTTGCAGTAACCCGAAGCGATCTCTGTTGCTGTTTGTACAGCAACACCGGTCTGCCGCCGGTACCTTCGAGCCTGACCACTCTCGGTAACGAGAATCGATCCAGGAACTCTCGAAGGGGCATATAACCGCCGCTGGAACCGGAACTGCCCTCAGCCGTCGCCTCCCTCGAGCTCGGCAGGGATTTCGGCAGCGAAGGCACCTCCTCGCTGGACATCGTCGAAAATTCACCGTTCGACGACATTGTTCTCCACTTTATTATTATTTATTATTATTTCCTTTTATCGATTCTTATTCACGGTGTTCCGTTCGTTTTTCGCCAAACACGATCGTCCATCGTTAAACGCGAACAGAGTCGACAGTTCCGCGAGAAATTCGCGTATCGGCGTGGAAGGGTTTAAGACGTTTCTTCAGAACTTTCCAGAGCGGCATATCGCCGAATCTTAACCGTGATAGAACGAATCCAGCGTTTACTTTTGACAGCATTTTTATCTCCCCGACATCTGGTCATTACCAGCGACGTCGATGGAAACTGGCCGCCAATTAGTAACAGGTTCAGGCACTTTCTTCGGTTATATCACTCGAGTCTGACCGTCACTGTCACTTTTCACTTCGATGTTGCAGAGAAGCGAACAACCTATCGCGATTGGTGGGGATCGTCAACGGGCGGGACAAGGTTTCAGAATCGATCTCGATCAACCTGAAAGCCGATCGGTTGCCAGTTATCGAGAACGAACAGAGAATTCATTCACTGTACACTAACTGTTACCGCAAGCAACAGAACGCAGTGAGATCAACGATCGGCGGTCGTCGTTGCAAAACTTGAGGTTACAACTCGTTTAATCCTTCGCGTTACGAATCGTTTGAGCCTAGCATCATGGAAGTTCTCCTCTTGAATTCCTTCGTGTCCCTTGGGAGCAGTCGATGTTACACTGTCCACGCCAACGGATCATCTCTTCCTTTTCAGCGACGATGATCGGTCGAAAAAACCGTTGCGTCATTCTTCCAAACAGCTGACGATTCGCTGGCTCGATCGTGGACCGGTTTCGCGATTTCCTTCGAATCCAAGTGATCACGGCCAACGCCGAGAATTAATATCCGCCGGTTCCTGCCCACAAAAATTCCGCTCCACTTAAGATTCACGGAACGGATGAATCAACTCGACCGGAATCGAATCAATCAGCGTGTCAAATGATATCTACTCCTTCCGTTTTCACCGAAGAAATCGTATCACCGGACATACTTGTCTATCAACGTAACTTCTCAGGTGATCCGAGCAAAGAATCCCATTTTTTTATTTATTCATCCAGAGCCTTCGCGATCCTCGCCTTCGGAAGCGCCTTAGATTCCTCGATCACCGAATCCGAACTGCATCCCGGTAGCCTCGAACAGGATCTGCCGTCAAAAAAACGAGACAAGAAACGGGCCAGATAATCGGAAATATTCTATGCGAAAAGATAGACTTGTGAAATTCGAAATCTGGCTCGTGGAATACTCTAAAGAAGCACGTGCAGAACTTTTCTCCGTTCACAACGGTCAACGAAGATCCACTTTTTTTTTATCTCGGTACGTTTGCGAATAGTGGTTCTTTTTTTTTTGGAACAAATTTTTTACTGTTGCGGAAAGGACGAAGGAAAGATCGGCGAAGACGCGAACGTGAGTTTTCTCGATTTTCGCGTCGATACGAGGCGCCGTCCACGGAGGGGCGCTGCGCAGGCCCCGAGAAGAACCGATCGAACCGGCGGACGCGAAGTCACTGACGCCCGGCGTGACTGGGGCCAGCGTAAGAGGCCCACTGACACTAACACACTGCCAACTGGGTTGTATCGTGCCGCCTCTACTACACGCAGCCCTGTCAGTGGCCGTACTACCAGCAGTGCTGGAGAACTTTGCCTGGAGTCCTTCGGCAGGCTAACAGAATACGTGCCTGTGCTTCGACCGACCTACGAGAGACGTGGGCTTATTCAATAGGGGTCCTATTGTGTTCGAGCTGAACTGTTCAGCACCGACAGAAGCGAACCGCCCTTAATAGTTTCTCTGGAAACGTAATCGGGCATGGTAAGTGAAGTTGCTGCGTGTACGCGTCTCCGGTTACAAGTATCAATAGTTTGACAGGGTACAAGAGAGCCGATACTATTCGATGTCGGTGAATTAGCGCGGAGGAATCGAGGCAGATTTCTCGGTGCAAGTTCGAGTCCATTCGCGTTGAGAGAGGTTTGATGTGCTTTGGTTAGCGGTTTGATTCTTAGTTCGTGTCAGTGGTTTTATTGTCGTCGCGTGGGGCCTGTTGAGGCGATCGGTCGAGAAGTGGATTATGCTTAATTTGCTTTTTTTTGGATGCTTCTGTGGTGCACGTAACGTACTGGTTAGGGTACCGTTAGTGGAGCGAACTGCTGCTGTGAAACTTGTATTAAGAATGGTGGTTTAGTTATTTTGTGTGGGTACTGTATCGTGCGAATATTTATTTATTTGGCTAAAAAACGAAGTTTTAGAGTTTATTGTGTACTCAAAGGAAAAGTTTTATTTGTATTGAGAATGGTAAGGAAATTAAGGTTATTTTGTGTGGGTACTGTATCGTGCGAATATTTATTTATTTGGCTAAAAAACGAAGTTTTAGAGTTTATTGTATACTCAAAGGAAAAGTTTTATTTGTATTGAGAATGGTAAGGAAGTTAAGGTTATTTATAGGTACTATACTATGTAATCATTTTAGATAGTCTGATGAAAAATAAAGTTTTGCTTGTATTGAGAATGGTAAGGTAGTTTAGATATTTTGTATAGATACTGTATTGTGTAAAAATTTATTTATTTGGCTAAAGAACGAAGTTTTAGAGTTTATTGTGTACTGAAAAATAAAGTTTTGTTTGTATTGAGAATGGTAAGGTAGTTAAGATATTTTGTATAGATACTGTATTGTGTAAAAATTTATTTATTTGTCTACAAAACAAAGTTTTAGAATTTATTGCGTGCCGAAAGGAAAAGTTTTATTTGTATTAAGAATTTATAGATACTATACTATGTAATAATTTTAGATAGTAAGATGAAAAATAAAGTTTTGCTTGTATTGAGAATGGTAAGGTAGTTTAGATATTTTTTTATAGGTACTATACTGTGTATAAATTTTAGATAGTGTATTGAAAAATAAAGTTTTGTTTGTATTGAGAATAATAAGGTAGTTAAGATATTTTGTATAGGTACTGTATTCTGTAAAAATTTATTTATTTGTCTACAAAACGAAGTTTTAGAATTTATTGTGTGACGAAAGGAAAAGTTTTATTTGTATTAAGAATGGTAATGTAGTTAAGATTATTTATAAGTACTATACTGTGTAAAAATCTTAGATAGTCTACTGAAAGAAAAAGTTTTGCCTGTATTAAGAATAGTAAGGTAATTTAAATATTTTGTACAGATACTATGCTGAGTATAAATTTTAGATAGTCTATTAAAAAAAAAAGTTTTTTAATATTTTTAATAGAAAATCACAGAAAATTCTCTATAATATATTATAATGAAGTTATAAAATTTTAATACAAGATTATGAACTATCATTTTGACCACTTTGGTAGTTCTAGTATTAATAATATTGATATCTGTTATATAAGTTTAGATAAAGTTTAGATGAACCAGTATTATATTAAAATCTATTTTTAAAGACTTTTTGGTTTCTCGTCGTTTCATTTTCGAGTAGTAATTAATTTAGAATTTGGAAATTTAGAATGTTTAAATAACATTGTAATTTTGTTATATTCTGAGTTACAAAAAATTAGTGCTTCAAAATAATAATTTTGTAAGTACATTAACCAACTAAAATTTATCTTATACAGTGAAATTAAGATTCTAATAATTATATAAAATAATTATTTGCTCTAATTTCTAATTCAAATTACAAAAGACTACTATAAACGTATTTTAATCTTTCGATAATTCTTCCACAGATCAGTGACACTTTAAAAATCAATCTCTCTAACAAATACATACAAAAAGTGAGGCAGTCAATATTAGTCACAATTTTTTCGTCTCGTTATATCAATTCACGTTATACAGTGATCATACAGCGATAAAAAATATAAAAAAAAATCAAGAAAATTAAACACTTAAATATGAAAATTAAAAATATGAAGAAAAAAAAACTGTTATAGATAATACTGAAAAATGCATGGTTTAAAAAAGGTACGATGCGTTTTCGATACACTTTCTAACGAACAGAACTTTTGCAGCATCCCAATATAACGAGTACCACATTTTCGATTTATTTTTACATTTTTTCGTGTCGCCTGCATTCTGTGTATTTTTGTATTTTTGTGGCTTCAAATTTTCCATAAACGGATAAAAATCAGTCTATTTATAAAAGATCATTCAAAGTAAAACTTTACGTTCACTCGTAAACCCGTACCAGTAATACCTTTCCTTATACAGTTATCGCCGGCATTAAAGGGAAATGGTACATGGCTGCTTTCGCGAAATGTATATTTAATTATATCATTTTATTCACCTCATCCTCTGCTCAACGATGCGCGCTATAGAGATAATAAAAATTACGATGGAACGGCAATGGTTCCTGGGAAGCTTGGAAAGTGGAACGACCTTGAGTTTCATTGTCGAACGAATCTCCTCGCGAAAGAACACGCGTGTTCTCGTTGCATCACAGCCAGTGATACGAGTTCGCACGATCGTTCCACGATGCCTCCTCTTTTCTTCGCTTTACTGTTCTTCTTTTCTACACGGGAATCATACTCTTTTGTTCGCCGATTACGCACGTCGTGACGTGTAACGACAACGTACGGTACAGCGAGAGCGTTGCCACATCGGGGAACGAGATATCCTGCTGATGTGCCTGCACGTACGCTATGTCCGGTTTATTTGTATACTCGCTATTATTTTATTATTTAAAATACAAAAATAAAAATTTTTTAACCCTTTGAGTGCTGAATACTCGTGGTCCATGCAGTCCTTAGGGACGGCGCGCGGCTGGCGCTGACGATCGCTGGGGACTGAATACTTTTTCGCGCAGTATGGATCTCGTCGACGCTGTGTGACACATTATAATATAGCATACAATCCAATTACTATTCCGTTGTCTATTCCAGATTGAATAAAAACATTTTTATTTTCGATACATACTGTTTACTCACCTGCTAAAATTTGAAATCCCAGTAATTTGATAATTATAATGTATTTGGATATTGAAAATCAGAAAATTAAACGAATCATAAGAAGGATTATATAATCATAGAAAGGCTTCAAATATATATATTTTAAGAAATTAACATTTAATGCATAGATGTTTAAAGAAAAAACAATGGGAAAATTAATAATTCACGACGTCGCATTCCGACCTCTGCAATTTAAGTCGTGATGCAAATGGTTTAATATGTATTTTTTTTAGCGGTAATAGTTTATGTTAAAGGGTGGAAACTGCCCGAAAAGTTGAGGATGGTTTAACCCTTTGCATTGCCATGTCGAGCTCGACTCGATATTCTGGTTTGCTACTTTTTTTTCAGGTTTAACGTACGAAATAAATTCTTTTATGTTGAAATTAGATTTTGTAGGAATTTATCAATGTAGGTATGTTCTCGATTATGAAAATGTAATCTTTAAGCCTCTACAGCCCGAATTTTGTCTGCTTATTGGAGAAAAAATTACGATTGATTACAGTTTTTCACTTTGATTTAAAAATGTTTTAACTAATAATTACTATAGATGGATTGTGATGTCGCTACAGTAATGCAGTAATCAAATTTAATAGTGCAGTGATAACTAAAGAAAATTAATTTTTTCAAATATAGATACATCAGTTTGTAACTTTTAAGTCACAGGGGCCCATAGAGGGTTAAAGCAGGCTATAAGTAATTTAGAATATATATAAATCATACTTGGCGATATATTAAAGTATTTGTTTCTTTTTTTAATCAAAGAATACTAATATTGCAAATGGACGGTCTTACACGCATGAAAATTCGGGTTAGAGCGTTCACCTATTATAAATACCAAAGAATGTAGCTTATATAAATTATAATACAAGAGAAAATTAGTTGATTAGTTTTTTTTTTATTTCCCAGGTAAATCACAAATGTTCTCATACTTAGAGCATACATTGTGAAACTAATGTTCGTAGCTTACATATTTAACCCAATCCAAAACTAATAATTACTGTAGATGAAACGTGGTGTCGCTACAGTAATGCAGTAATCAAATTTAATAGTGCAGTGATAACTAAAGAAAATTAATTTTTTCAAATATAGATACATCAGTTTGTAACTTTTAAGTCACAGGGGCCCATAGAGGGTTAAGGCAAATTCAGTAAAGTTTTGGAAATATTTTATTAAATACGACCTAGTTGAGATAAAATATTAAGTATGACTAGCAATAAGAACGCAAAGGGTTAATAATAAATATTAATTGTTTCTTCCTGTTTTTAGTTAGAAACTGTCTGTAAATAAAAAAAGCTTTTTCTAGAGCTACTACATATTTACGAACAAGGAATAACTTAAGTGTGCAGAGTTTGTACACTGATTTTCTCTGATAGAAAGGAATTAATTTTCCGCTCTCGCGTATTATTTTCTGAAACGGTCACGTGTATTAATCGGGTCGCATCACGAACTGAGCGAGAATCCTCTTGTTCCTCTAGAGTTTCAGGAGAAATCTTTCTGGCTGTACACAGTACTCTGTTTTGCGCATCGAGTGCAACTATTTCAAATATAAGCTGTGCGAGAACTCAAAAATGTTGCGAAACTGATGGTCGGAACGGGTCGGGTAGGATCCGGTCGGATTCTCGGAAATTTTGCGATTCTTGATTATGTCAGAATTCTCGAAAATCTTCGGGTTTCTTGAAAATATCAGTATTCCCGAAAATCTTCAGGTTTCTTGAAAGTATCAGGATCTGAAAATCTTCGGGTTTCTCGAAAGTATCGGGATTCTTGAAAGTATTGGGATTCTCGAAAGTATTAGGTTTCTTGAATGTACTGGGATTCCCAAAAATCTTCGGGTGTTTCCAAAGTATTGGGATTCTTGAAAATATTGGGATTTTCGAAGGTATCGGGATTCTTGAAAGTATTGGGATTCACGAAAATTTTCAGCATTCTTGAAAGTATTGGGATTCCCAAAAATCATCAGGTTTCTTGAAAGTATCGGGATTCTCGAAAGTATTGTGTTTCTTGAAAATATTGTGATTCTCGAAAGTATTGTGTTTCTTGAAAATATTGGGATTCTCGAAAGTATTAGGTTTCTTGAATGTATTGGGATTCTTGAAAGTATTAGGTTTCTTAAATGTATTGGGATTCCCAAAAATCTTCAGGTTTCTTGAAAGTATCGGGATTCTCGAAAGTATTGTGTTTCTTGAAAGTATCGGGATTCTCGAAAGTATTGGGTTTCTTGAAAGTATTGGGATTCTCGAAAGTAATAGGTTTATTGAAAGTACTGAGATACTCGAAAGTATTGGAATTCTTGAAAGTATTGAGATTCCCGGAAATCTTCGGGTTCCTTGAAAATATTGTGATTCTCAAAAGTATTGTATTTCTTGAAAATATTGGGATTCTCGAAAGTATTAGGTTTCTGAAAGGTATCGGGATTCCCGAAAATCCTTGGGTCTCTTGAAAGTATCGGGATATCCGAAAATCTTTGGGTTTCTTGAAAGTATTGAGATTCTCGCAATTATCAGAATTCCAAAACATAACTCGATCACCGCTACATTACGATACTACATCGTCCCAACCTCCCTAACTCTATACCAGTGAATTAAACAAATAAAAAGAAAGAATCACTAAATAAATTCTATAACGTGGTCGTCAAAGACGCCTAAAATATCGAAAATCCCACACCGCGACCTATTTTAAAGCGAATCTTATAACAATAATCGAATCCCCGAAACCCTAAAATTTCCGAAAACCCCGATACTTTCCAGAATCTCGAACATTTTCGACACTCTCAACACAATCAACAATCCCTAAATTTTCAAGAACCCTTTCCTATCCCAAAACAAATTCCTCTCCCGACCTAACCCGATATTTTCTGGTTCTCAAACACATCTAGCGATCAGCTACTCCTAACATGTATAACTACTGAAAAAATCATAAAGCAAGCGATGAAAATTGCACCATTGTAAATTCACAGAAGTTATACGAGAAACCGTGAACCAGTCGTTTTGACCATTTCGGTAGTTCCAGTGTTAACCGGTAGTGTATACCGCTGCTCACTTGACAGACAGGGAGGAAATTGTAATACCACGGAGAAGGCAGATAAGGACGGTTGTGTAACAGCAACGCATTAGAGGCTGTTGTCACATCCACGCATATTTATGAATTCTCTGATTGAACTTACGCATTGTTAGAGCACAGCTGAAACGTAATCTCGCTGGACGTTTCACAATAGGACATTAGAAGTTTGAGTCGAGCTCGCAGATCGTTGCCGAAGATTGTGTTAACCAAAGTGTGCGACAAAACACGGTGTCCTTAATTGCGACACCGAAGGAAGGAGTACATAAAGGTTCCAACAGGAATTTCGCTCTTTTTGACTTTTTACGATCCAGAGATGACATCATGCGCAACAGGGTGTAAAATACGTACGTTTAAATTCGCGCTCTTTAGGTCTAAATTTGGTCAGTACTTGGGATCTGTGTTTTCGCGCGTTGTTTGGTGGTTACTTTATTTTATTTTTTTATTCGGTCTGGAAAGTATGTTTCACAATGCAGGATGATTCAGTATGCTTTTTCGTTCAGGAATACATTTTTTGATGATAAAAATAGTTTTATGGTTTGAAACGAAATTACTTGCATAAATGAAAAAAGTGAAAGAAACGTAGTGTTTTTATGAGTAATTGTTTTGGAGATAAAAATTCATTTAGGTCGCGAAAACAGGTAAGAATTGATAAAAGTAAGTAATATTCATGAACAGTATTTCCATAAATTATATTTTCTGTTTAGAAT
>SMSQ01014744.1:0-21362 GCA_019453375.1 Ctenoplectra terminalis
TCCGGATTGTCATTGGTGTTGTTTGTGTCTCTTATTTTTTACGGCCGGTTTTATGGCCTACTGAACCTCAAAGAATAGCTCAACTTTGGTAATTCGGTGATATTTATGGTGAAATACGTGTATGGTAAACAATCGAAGAATATATTTTTACGGTCGTTGAATATAGAGGGTTAACTCGTTCGGTGTTGGAGCAATTGGAAATAAAGTTTTTATTAGTTCGTGTCATTTTATTGTATTTTTCTTTTTTTTTTCTGCTTTTTGTATGATAAAAAGCGTCGAAAGTTTTGAAGTTGCAGCGTATCGAAAATGTAAATCACTGAAAAATAAAGAACGAAGGTATATGTTCTCTATATTCAATTTATTCTTTGTGATAAAATTATTCTTCTTTGGAGAACAGTTTTCTGATATTGTATTAACTCCCTCTACAAATACATTTTTTAAATAAAATTGCTCCCACGCTTATTAACTACTTCTCAAATAGATGCAAAAAGCTTCGGGTGGAAGACTTTTTGTATTTGATTTTTCTCGTACTGTGAAACCATTTCTTTTCATTTATTATTGTTTTCTAACACTCCAGACAAGAATTAAATAAGAAAATGACTCTTTAATCTACTCCTTGACAGAACTTTAATTTTGTAGTAGGTTATGCAAAAAGCAGATAGGAAATTTCCCTCTTTGTATTCAATTTACTCTAAACTTATAAGAGAACTTTAATTTTCTGATATGTTATGGAAAAATTAAATGGGAAATTCCGCTTTTTATATTCAATTTACCTTTGGTAGCAAAATCTTTTCGAGTTTTTTTCTTCTTAATATTATTTTGTAATATTCTATGCAACAAGCGAGTAGAAAATCTACTCTTTGTATCATATTCATCCTTGACGATAAAATGATCCTTCCTCGAGTAATATTATTTCTTAATATTCTATGGAAAAATCTACCCTTCTTACTCGATTTATCTTTCGTAGTAAAATTATCCTTTGTAACAAAATTGCTGTGTTTTTTTTAAATACTGGTTTGCAATAGTTGATTCGAAAGAAAATAGGAAACCTACACTTCTTATTTCCCTAATATTATTTTACAGTATTTTATTTAAAAAAAAGAAAATAAAAACAATAGAAAATCTGTCCTTTATACTAAAATTATTTTGATTTTCTCAACACTATTTTTCAATATTTTATACAGCAACCAAATAAAAAATGTAACCCTTATTACAAAATTATTCTTCTTCCCCTAATAATATTTTACAATATTTCACAAAAAAAAATAAAATAAAAACAATAGAAAATCTGTCCTTTATACTAAAATTATTCCTATTTCCTCAACACTATTCCGCAATATTTTACGCGAAAACCAAATAAAAAATCCACCCTTTATATTCAATCTATCTTTCACAGCCGAATCATTCTTCTTCACCCAACACCATCTGATAGCGTTCCTACGCAAGAAGCAAATGGAAGACGACACAAGAAAAACGGGCCACGATTCAGAAGCATGAAACGCATCTAGAACGCTTCAGAGGCGATCCATCGCGACCGGGTGAAACACGCTTTAATCTCCCGTACAGTGAGCCACAGGATACACGGTTCTCCGGTTATTGACGAGTAAACAGCGAAATAAACGATCCCCATGGCCGCGTAAAATATTCTCAATTAACGAGCGACCGACACGAGAATTCGAAACCAGCGTTCCAGTTTCGCATCGTTCGTTGTCGAAAATTACTAGGAAAAAAAAAAACGCAACTTACCGAGAATCAGCGAACCGATTCGTTTCCTGTTGCCCTTCCACTGGAGAGAGAGAAAACAAAACAACTGAAACAAACGAAAAAAAAAAAAAAAGAAGAGAATGAAATGTTTGCAATCGATCTGGTATCGTGTTTGGTAAATCGCATCAGGTATCTTTTTGGTGCTTGATATCTAATGGATTGAAAAATATTTTTTTTTTTACCAGTTTTTTTTATATATATATATATCTAGGTTAAACGGTATTTTCGAAATTTGACTAGGTCGGAAGTAATGGTTTCTTTTAAATTCGCAATTTATTCGAATATTCAGATTATTATAATATTAACATTATACATATTATAATGTTGAGATCATATTAGGGACCATGAATTGAATTCAACCCTCTACAGTCCGAATTGTGTTCGTTTATCAGAGAAAAGAACTACGATTGATCACAGTATCTTATTCTGATTGCAAAATTTTTTAAAGCAATAATTGCTGTAGATTGTGGTGTCGCTACAGTAATAAGGTAACAAAATTTGTTTGTACAGTGATAACTAGATGAAATAAATTGTTTTAAAATATAAATACATCGGTACGTGACTCTGAAGTCACATGGCGGCGTAGAGGATTAACCCTCTATGGGACGGTGTGACTTGAAAGTTACAAACTGATGTATCTGTATTTTACAAATTAATTTTCTTTAGCTATCACTGCACTATTAAATTTGATTACTGTAGTGACACCACAAAGTGAAAAACTGTAATCAATCAAAGAAAAAATAATTTTTTCTCCAATAAGCAGACAAAATTCGGGCTATAGAAGGATTAAGTTCACTTTTGAACACGCTATTGAATAAAATTCTAATTTTATGACAATAAAATAGATAAGGATAAAATAATTTCTAAAATTAAACAAAGATACATAGTCCTGCTTCGAAGAATCTAAAATTCAGGTAACATGCTTCTACGATACTGATTAAAAAATTGTCAGAAACTAAGACAAAGATTTATGAAGGATACAGGAAACTAAAAACATTACCAGAGTTGAATAATAAAACCATAACGCACACGTGAATTCCACGACTCGCGTAAAACTATAATTCATGCTCCAACTAGCTTCAACCAGATACCAAATTTTACAAAAATTTGTGATCCAGAAAAATAATAATAAATATGCTATGAAAAATATTTTTAATATTTTTAATTATATAATTAATATTAAGAATATTAAAAATATTAAAAATATTAAAAATATCAAGAAATGAATAGAACACAGTGCTCTCGTAGAAATATAAAAATTAAATATAGAATTATTAATTAAACGAACAGAACTCCAGAGGACTGATCAAGATAAATGGTACTAAACCCTTTGTGTATCCCGTCCACGTCTACGAGCGAATACACAAATACACGTATTACAAATTGACATGCATGTGCGCGTGCGTATGCGATTCAACAGACAGAAATTCTGTACGGACTGGGAAGTTGGTGTAATTAATTAGCGGAGCAATTACGACGTGTAATGAAGCCGCGCGAACGAATCGGAAGCACACGAGACGCGTCGAATATTTGTGATATTCCGGTGTTAACGAAGATCATCCCTTTTTTTTTTTTTAACGCTGAGTATTCTTTTTTTCGATTAAAATTTCATCGTCGGTTGCATAATTTTAGTCAATTTACAGTTTTGGAACATAGTTTCGAAACGATTGGAATTTTAACGCTTTTCATTCGAAGTACGTTTCTTAGGAGAGAATTCAAGGTGATTAGAAATATTTATTTTTGCCTTTTGTATTAATTGAATGAGAATATCAATAGAAATTATGAGTTTAAATTATGTTAATTTTTATTGTGTATAATTTGGAAAATTGGTGTCATTGTGTTAGTTGTTTTGTATCGCGATATTAAGCCTGTTGTTCTTTGTGGGTTTATAATTGAATATTTCTTTGTCAGATTTAGTGTTCAATTTTTATACTTATTTCTTTAATATTGTATGTTTTGTAAGTCTGAAATATATTGTAATTTAAAGGAAAAATGGAAACAGATTGAAACAAATAGGAATACACAACAGACTGTAATATCTGAATAAAACGAAGTCTAACAGGTATAAAAGATCGTAGAAAATATATTTCTATACTTCTATTATTAAAATTTTTGCAAAATTTGCAAGAATATTATTAAATTTCTATAAAATAATACAAAATAAATATCCATACTTCCATTATTAAAATCTTTGCAACATTTCCAAGAATACTGCTAAATTTCTAAAATAATACAAAACAAATGTCCATACTTCTATCATGAAAATACAAAGCCCACGAAAGATCAAGAACGGATTCAAACAAACAAGAATACACGACAAACTTTAATACCTGAATAAAGAGAACTCTAACAACTATAAAAGATCCTAGAAGATATACTTCTATTATTAAAATACAATGCCCACGGAAACATCACGAGTGGATCGAAGCAAACACAAAGACGCGACAAATTACTCTGTCTGCGATCGTCAATGATCCATTGTTCGAAGAAAATCGATCGTCCCCTATCTCCTGACCGATCGATCTGTAGAGGAAACCGTACGGTTCCAGTCACATCCAAGCAACGTCTAATTGCTCCTAAGGGAATCGGGTCGTCGCCGCAAACGCATCTAGGCCGCGATCTACGTAGCCAATTAACTAAGTCGCTGAACTGTGCCGTAAATACGTACAAATGGCCCGTCGCGATTGAACGTCAAACCAACGATGAATGTGTTCGCTGGTATTTCTCCAGCTCGATACTCGCCGACTGTGAACGAGAACGATTCTCATAATTTCCAGTCATTTCACTGTGGCCTCTGGACTTTGGAGATGCAACCAACCTTAACCCATTTGCATCACAAGAAAGTATGAAAAGAAGGTCCTTATCGCCAAATGTTTTTTTTTATATATCGTAGGTAGAGAATGTCTTGGTGTGTGTGAGAAAGAGAGACCCCTCGTTCATGTAGAGAAACATAGAGAATCAAGAGAACCTAAACAAAACCTAGAGAACCTGGAGAACCTAAACAAAACCTAGAGAACCTAGAGAACCTAGAGAACCTGGAACCTAAACAAATCCTAGAGAACCTAAACAAAACCTACAGAACCTAGAGAACCTAGAGAACCTACACAAATCCTAGAGAACCTAAACAAAACCTAGAGAACCTAAACAAAACCTAGAGAACGTAGAGAACCTATAGAACCTAGAGAACCTAAATAAAACCTAGAGAACCTAGAGAACCTAAACAAAATCTAGAGAACCTAAAAAACCTAAACAAAACCTAGAGAACCTAGAGAACCTAGAGAACCTAAAGAAAACTTGGAAAAAACCTAAACAAAACCTAGAGAACCTAAGAAATCTTGCATCAAAAATTTTCAAATTAAAGTGAAGATTGTAATTAATCGTTATTTTTTCTCTGACAAGCGGACAAAATTCGCGCCATAGAGGGTTAAAATTAATTTATTCCTTAAGTTAATTCATTCACAATTTTCTTCCTACGTAAAGATACATATATCTCTAAATTTGTTGATTAAAAATATACGCAACTGTTTTGATCAGAAGACAAAAGACAGATGACAAAAGCTCCAAGCTCATTTTCCATTCCCAAAATTAATCACCTGCTAAAAAACATCGCTTAGACTCCCGAACCTTTCACACTTGAACGTATAATTTATTATTTCTTATTTCATCGCGACCAAAGAAGCGCCGACATTTCAAACCAGCTCCTTCCATTTCGCACCCACTCCAATTTAAAATTTTCCTCGCATCGCTTCCAATAAGAGCACTTCAAACAAACTCGAATAACATAGAAGTCAATATATCGCTGAATTTTATGAAATCATACAGATTCACGATCGTATCTAAACCCGTAACTTCCACCATCCGAGCGTGCCATCATCTCCGGTCTACATCTACGACTTTCCAATATTCCACTTCGATATTTTCATCGTGGGGGGAGAACAATCATCGAGAAACGCATACGAAACAGAACAAAAAGATCGTGTCAATCAATCACTCCACTTTATAAGGAACCCTCTCACCGACCTCCCCCTTTCCAGTCTCAATTTTACTAAAAAAGACACGCTTCATCGACTGCACTTCTATTCTCCAAAGAAACATTTCTCCTAAACGATTGCACTCGCAGAACAAACCATCGAACGCCCTATTTCCTTTTTCAAACAAATCCCTTTTTTTTCTTTCTTTTTCTCTGTTTTTTTCTCTTTTTCTTCTCTTTTTCTTCTCTTTTCTTCCCTTTTTTTCTCTTTTTTTTTAATGGAGCACAAATGGAGAGCGTCGAACGATAACGTGGAATCGTGACGGGGGGAGAAAAAAATGGAAGAACTCGAAAAGTACATCGTTTTTCCTTTTTTTCACCCTCTTCTATCCGTCTCGTCGCGTTAAACGAAGTACACTGCGACGCAGGAAACTTGCTAATCTCGTTCGAAGCGATGGAAACGAAGCACGGTGGATAGATCGATCGGGGAGTAGCTTCTGCACGGTTTATTAAAAATAATGGCCCCGTGAAAAATTGGCGCCCTGCTTCGTCCCGAGTGAATAGGGATCGAAGACGTTCGTAGTTTCTAGGTAGCTTCTAACGCGAGACAATTTCGAGGGAAACGAGGCGTTGTTCGCCTCGCGAATCGATTTCCGTGTCCCGCGTTCGAGAGGAACGTTTAAAAAGGTGGAGAAATCCCTGTCAGAAATGCCCCGCTATCGTTTCATATTGAAAACGCATCGCCTGAATTATTCCGTGACGCGTGCGACGTTTATTTCACCCGGAGAGTAAAAGGTCGGAGAAAATTGGTTCAACGGTTGGTTAGTTGAAAAAAATGATTCTGTTCGCTTGATGTGATTTTTTCTTCGTTTCAGTGATTCTGGTTGAAATTGAATGTTTCTACGAGTGATTAATTATCTTTGTGTGGAAATGTAGGATTTATGAACTCTTCTGGATATAATAAGAGGGTTGACCATTTGCGGTTAGAGCCACGTTAGAGACTTTAGCTCAACTACTTTTAAACATTGTTAATAATTTGGCTGAATTTTTATATTTTCATAATCGGTAAGATATCTGGATAGAAAATTTTAATGCGAGAGAGTATGTCTCGAATCCCAAAACTGAAAATAATGGAACAAAATAAAATGTCGAGTCTGGCTCGACGTAAAATCGCAAAGGGTTAACAGATTCGCTACTCGTCGCGGAGAAAAAATTCCGATTACAGTCTATGATATAATTTTTGAATTTCTGCAAACTGTGCTGCAAATTTTCATGAACTTAGTTTCTGGTAAAAAATATATAAAATTAGATTTTTTACCTAAAAAAATATATAAAATATATATAAATATATAAAATGAAATTTGGTGCTTCGCAAATTCAAGTCATGAATAATTTAGAATAAAGAAAAATTTATATCATAGTTACAAAGTTTATATCATAGTTTATATCATACTTACAAAATAAACAAAATTGCTATTTATGAATCGTCAAGATTATAAAGTGCCTTAACACGTTCACTGCCAAGAAATTTAAACAAATTTTACGTTGTATGCCAAAAGTGTTTAAAAAAAAACACTTCTTCCAATTTAATATGTATAACTGCGAATACAATTTTACAGTCGTTGTTGCAGTTGCCAGCAAAATATAGTACCCGCTACAATATCTAAAGAATTATATTTCAATGAATATTTCAACCACATTTATAAAGAATACAAATTTCCATAAAAATTCGCAGTCTACTGTTCATAATAAGCGATTTCCACTGTACAAGGAAAACGATTTAATACGATTTAAAACGATTTAAATTACCCTCCAGCGTGGCTAAACTTCCGCCCAAATCAAATTCGGATACAACAAAAGGGCTCGAAATTTTACAACGAAGCATCCGCGAAACAATGTTAATATCAATTTCGCGCGGCAAATTTAATCATTACTGTGGTAAATTCCACTATCAACCTATCTGAACCAACAACCAACCCAGTTCATTACCCTACCCTGCTTCTCTAGCACCAAATTCCGCGAACATTCCAAAATCCGAAATCGACCAAGAAGATGAAAATTCGAGGAGAGCTTACAATCATCGAAAGCAGAACGTTGAATGCAACCAGAGTCATGCCAATCAATCAAATTGCCTTTGGACCCGAGTCTCTTTGTCCAATCAGGACAAAATCTTTCACCGTTTCTTTGTGGCGCGAACGTTCGAGGCTCTCTGACCAAAGATTTCCGGTTGCAGCCACTAACGTCGGATTACGCGACAACGTGTCGAAACTGTAAAACGTTTCGTTCGCAACGAAAATCTCCACGTTCGGTAAACACATCTCGTTCCGGTGATATTTTTGAAACGAGAAATTTCGAAACACCAACCTGTTTCTGACTCGTTATTTCTCTCGTTTTTTTTTTTTTTCGTTTTTTTTGTTTCGTTTTTTTGTTGTTTTTTTTCATTCAGTGATCGGCGATAATTCACAACGCAGAGGCGAGAGTAAAGCAAATCTCGCAGATTAATATTTGTATCGTTCGCTTCGAATCGTTTCCCTGCTTCGATTTGATTTGTTTGACCATTTCGAAATGCTTGGACGCAGTTGGCTCGAAAACGCGGCTGGAATTTCTGGGAAAAATTAAAAATGAAACGGTACTCGGAGATTCTCCAATTTAAATATATTTTTTTTTTGTTTTGTTGGTTTTTTTTCAAAGGCGTGCAGAGGGGGGTGGTTCTGTGAAATTGTTCGTTCTCGGTTATCACTGTTTTTTTCTCTTTTTTTTGTAAATTCCACAGCGCTGTTAATAAAATAAAAAAAAAAATCTTTTATAACATGTAGAATCACAGGAACAATTTCACATTCAAGGATGCAACTTTTTTTCGCCATCATCATCCCCCCGTTCTCGTTATTCTCTTTTTTCCCCTTTTTTTTGAATTCCACAGCGCTGTTAATAAAATAAAAAAAAAAATCTTTTATAACAAATAGAATCACAGGAACAACAATTTCACGTTCAACGATGCAACTTTCTTCCGCCATCGTCATCATCCCCCCGTTCTCGTTATTTCATAGGACTCGAGGACGCCCGAACGCATTCATAATAACGAAAATTAAAACAGCATCGGGCCATCTCTTTGTTTCTCTCTCACTTTTTCCATCCCCTCTGTCACGCGTAACAACAGAATTCTCCGCGTATTATCCTCTTCGGGGCAGAAAAGTTATTATCATCCAGAACGTGCTTTATTTTCGCCTACTATTGTTTGTTCCCCGTGATTCGCGGGAAAAAAAATATGTATATCAGTCGCAGTTCTCCGTCTGTTTCTTTTCTTTTGAGAGCTCATTATAACGACATCGACGCGGTACGATTTTCGTCGAGATGTTGATCCGTATTCGCATCCCAAACCGATCGATCCTCCGCCTTCCTTTTACATGCCCAACCTTCGTCTTTCAAACTTTCTGCCGGAATTAATCCATTCGGCGGTGTTCGCTTTTGAAACTCGTTAATGAAATTCTATCGACGTGGCCTGCCACCATGAGGATTTTAATAACACCCCACTGGCTTCTTCTCTTTCCATCCGCTCGCGCGTAGTCTCTAGCGAAAAAAAAAAAAAAATTCTACGTCGGTAATTAAAGAATGTTCGTGATCCTTCAGCAACGGGACGGAGGATAATCGCGAAAGTTTCCGATTATGCCGCGCAGTGTTTCAAAACAGCCGTTCTACTTGGGAAAACTGTATCTTGTTTTAAAATTCTATAGATTATAGATCGTTGAGGGTAAAGGAGGTTACGGAGATGGCGACTTCTTTAAATTATTTTCTTTGTAAGTTCGGAGTGTTTAATTTAAGTTTAGAGATTGAGAAATGTGGACTGTAATTACTTATAGTTTAATTTATTTCTTCTCGGTTTTACTCAATTTTATGTACGCTTGCGGTTTCAATTTTGTAAAAGAGAAACTAAGATGCTAGAGAAGCTAAATATTTTTTATATAATATAATTTTATATTTATATTATACTATTTATTATTTTATATTTGTAATATCTGTATTATAATTTTTAATATCGTTAAATTCTTTTAATCTTTCTGTTGCAAAATTAAAATACCTTTTTTGTAAAATATCTGTAACGCGTAGAGTAATTACACTGTTGATCTTAAATTAACCCTCTGTGGGACCGTGTGCCTTAAAAGTTACAAACTGATGTATCTATATTTGAAAAAATTAATTTTGTTTAATTATCACCGCACTATTAAATTTAATTGCTGTATTACCGTAGCGACACCACGATCTATCTACGGTAATTATTAGTTAAAACATTTTCAAATCGAAGTGAAAAACTGTGATCAATCGGAGAAAAAATAATTTTTTCTCCAATAAGTAGACAAAATTCGGTCTATAGAGGGTTAAAAAATAGGAATTATAAGTTGCGTGCAAGTCGGATCGTTTAAAAAAGGAGAGTAGTTCCAGAAACAATTATTTCCAAATTTTTTATGAAACCTTTAACACATTATTTTGAAGACTAAAGACAGAATATTTTGAATTTACAAAAATTGATATATAATATACTGTATTTAATAAAAAAAAACATTTTCAATAAATTCTCAAGCGAGTCACGCAGAAAAATAAATTTACAGAATCATTAAAGTATCTTCCTTCGGGAAAACATTTCACTAAAAAACAAAAATCTTATTTTATGCTTCCTACTTATTTTATACAATTATAAAATATCATTTAACAATTTGGTAAATATGAGGACAAAAATTCAATAACCTGTAACGACACGATTTCACCATCGATTACAATCTGAATTGCCAACGCTGAAAACGGGAAAAATATTCGAAGCTTTTTCCATTTCGCATCGAACAAATAATGTCTCGAAAACGAACGATAACGCGATTTGTTAATTCCTGATAACAAATGTAATTGATCGCAAAAATGGAAAACAATCATGTATAAATGGTCCCCGCGCATAGATACCACGTTGAAACCACGCGACCGATATTGTTGCATTAAATTTTCTGTGTAACAGTTACATTTTATCCAGTTTAATTGACTTCGGTCCTCTACGCGTTTGGTCGTGTAAGTAATGCGATGCATCGTGTACTATCGAATCGACAAAACGATTTTCCGCTATCGTTTCCACAAAATTGATATCTGTACTCTTTTGATATCATTTTGCGCGCTACCAGTCGTTAAAACTGTATACATTTCAGTATCCGTATATATATTTTTTTTCCTTTCTTTTTTTCTATAGTTTATTTTATGGTTCTGTCTTTTTATTACTGTCGAACGTAAAATGAACACTTTTATGATTTTATATGAATAATCATAATTAACAGTTCGCTTTACTAGTGGCGTAGAAGTCAACGTGACGTTAATCGTTTAATTAAAAGAACGAACAGATAAAATAAAAAATTTCTTCAAATTCTTTTACGGTGCTTGTTTAACACTAGAACTACCAAAGTGGTCAAAACGACCCATTCCTAATTTTTTACAGAAATTTTATAAATTTACTATAGCATCTCGCAGGCAATTTTCCGTGATTTTCCGTGATTTTCTGTTAAAAATATAGACAAAGCTTTGTTTCCCTTACGTTGCGTATTTTTTTACTTTTACGATAGAAATAAGTATGCTTTATTCGTCGGTAGTTCTAGTGTTAATAAAATTCCACAACTGTGTGAAAAATATTTAGAAGTGAATAGTAGGAGATAAATAACATGTTGCTATAGCGGCGCCAATGGAATACAACTAATAAAATATACTTTATTGACAAACTTATAAGAGTAAAAATGACAGGAAGAGGAATAATAATTGGAACGAAGAAAATTGTAAAGATTCAACTAAAATCTCCTTGGCGACATGAATATTAATAAACTGAGATATTCAATTAAATATTTAAGCATATCATATTATAATAAAAAGAAAATAATTTAGTTTTATCAAATTTTGGATCCTAACTCTCTTTTTTACATCATAGCGCGGAATTTTCAGAAACTCAACGACCACATTACACGGAGATCAGCTGTACTTAAACAAAGAAGAAACAAAACGATCATTGTTTAAATTAAAACATTAAAATCGTGATCTCAAAACTACTTCAATTTACGTTGCACAACATTCAAGTTGCAGTATGGATTCTACAAAGGAAAATCGATTGTAAATTTTACATCATCCAGTCGGAACTACTGAAATTGGTTAACCATGGTTGGTCAGTTGTTACTGCGTATAGTTCGGCTAGTTAACCGACCGAAACAATCAATAGACCGATTTGGTTAACCGGACAATAAAGTTAACCGAGTCGGTTAAGGTGCCAATATTCCGTTCCTGGAAACAGCGAGTGAAGTTATTCGCCAAAACTAGTCGATTGCACAGCGAACCACGAAAACGGATAGTTGCTCCAAGTAATACAGTTGGTCGCAGAGGAATCGACCGTCTTGGGTATTAAACAAATTTTGCGTACGATCATAAGTTTGCTAACGAGAATTTTTTGTTTTTTCTCACAACAATGCGTGACATTTTTTAGTCCATCGCCATTATTCATTCAAATAATATTTGATGAATAATTTGATACAGGAATTTAAAGAAAAAGAAACGAGTTAATCAATCCGTGATAAATATTCATCCATCACTTTCTTCCAACGGAATTCTACTCGACTGATACTTCAACTTTCCGATTCGAGAGATACTCAAAAACTTGGCAGTAGAGACGCGAGAAAGTTCGATCGATAAAGTCCTTGAAGGACTCAGCTGGACATTTAGTGTCCTGAAAAGTTTTCTCCTCTCTTGCTGAGCTCTTCTGCCTAACCCACCCTTCCAGGTGGTCGCTGTATTTTTCATGAACAAGAGAACAACTTCTCTTCAACGTATTCAAACCGGTGTTTCGCTTTCGATTAAGCCCTACGGCGCGAAATACAGCTGCACTGGTTTATTATTGAAACCGTTTGGTCGTAGCAATTATTGAAAGTTGGTTGAAGTGTACGCGAGATAAAAATAAATTAGGAACATTTGGACTAACTTTATAAATCATTTTATTTTATTTAACACTAGAACTATTGAGAATTTAAACGTACTTATTTCTGCCGAAGAAATTAAAACGAAAGGTATAGAAAAAAAATATATAAATTAAGGGAGACGAAACTTTATTTATGTTTTTAATAGAAAATCACGGAAAATCTTCTGAATAGCATCACAGTTAATTTATAAAATTTCTGTGAAGAATTACGAATGGGTTATTTTGAACATTTCGATGGTTCTAGTGGTTATACTACTTTTTTTTACAAAATTTAATATTAAATATTAATAATGATATTAAATAATATTAAATTTTAAATATCAATAATAATATTAAATAATATTAAAGTATACCCGTTCGTATCAAAGGAATCGCAATAATAGATATTCAAAAAAATGCACGATGCAAGACAAAATAAATCTCTAATCATATATTTTATAAAGAATCACGAAAAAGTATTGAAAAATGCAGTTTATAAAGTTTCTAAGGAATTGTGAATCGATAATTTAGTAGCTCTACCAAATAATACCGCTTTGGTAGTTCCAGTGTTAATTTTCGACTAAAATTTGATTTCCTTACGATTTGTTGCCTCCATCTGAGATCTAAAAATTAACAACGGTTATAAATAAATCCGCTGGCGCCGGTAAAGTGATATGTTTATAAAATACAATAACACGATGATAAAGTAGATGAAATATAATTAAAAAATATATATATAGGTACGCGAGTATGGATCTTTCAAGTAACACAGTGTTACAAAGGGTTAATTAAATCGAGCAACCTAGCTGAATTAACTTTCCAGTACGTGTTAGAGGAAACAATTTCAGGATAAGCTGACACAACGTCGACGACGAGGATGTAGGTCAGGGAAGCAACACGGCCTAATCGCGTGATAATTGAACGAGATTAAAGCTAAGGCATTTAATAAGAAGCGAGCCGCTTAACCGGACCTCACGACCACTTATATTATCATCTAATATAATCGCTTCATTAAATCACCATTCATACTCGCAGTATCTTATCTAACTTCTCTTTCGTTCAATATTTTGTTTCTTCGGATCACACTCATATAACAGACCGTGGACAAATTACATTCGATAGTTTTTATACAACTTTATATTTTTTAAAATTTTATGAAAAAAAGAAAAGAACGATTTGTCAACGATTGGTCAAAGAAAACAAGATTATGTTTTTTTAACATTCTTAAATTATTTGAATGTAATTTTTCCTTTCTTTTAATGTCTTTAAAATTACTTTGATAGTTCGAGCAATTTTTGGAAAGAAGACCCTGCATTCTTGGTTATTTACATTTTTGTTGTTTCGGAGAAGTTAACGCAGTGAGTAAATAATTTAGAATGTGTATAAATCAAACTTCGCGATATATTCAAATATTTATTTCTATAACATTGCGGTCTATAACAATGGGCGGTCTCGCTCGCATGTTCGGGCTAGAGCAACCGTCCATTACAAATATAAAAAAATGTAGCTTGTACAAAATATAATACAAGAGAAAATTAGTTGATATGCTACTTTATCTTCAATTTTCCACATAAATTACAAATATTTCTTAGAGCGTCCATCATGAAACAACGTTCACATCTTACACATTTAACCCGATCCTCTTTTACGGAGATTTCGAAATCATTTTTCTTAATTTTTTCTTAATTTTTCTTAATTTTACTTAATTTTTCTTAATTTTTTCTTTCTACTATGCTCATATATATATAAAATTTTGCGACAATTAATAGGAGAATAATAATAAACCGATTTCTTTGTTTTATTTTGAGATATCAATACAATCTCTCCCATTGATCGAACCACCTCGGACTTACCCTATAGATATTGTTAATGTCTTAAAATTACGATAATATATACCACGAATACTCTTCTATCGCGCGAAAATTTAATTACGCAGCAATAAGATAACGAATCCCTTTTAATTATTAAACAATTATTAAACGCTCAATCAGGAACTCCCTTCGACCAATCTTGCAGGACCAAAATCTCGATAAATTAAAAGCGGAATTACTCTTCGTCGACCGTCCATGCTGTTTCAACGAATTCAACCAGAGAAATGAAAAGTAATGGCCAGAAGAGTAATGGAAACAAATCAAGAGAAACGCAATTCAATCAGTCGCGATAGACTTCGCAGCGTGCTTACAGAGACAGCTATTTATTTGTGCGGATATTAGAACAGCAAGTTGGTGTTGGCTTTAATTAAAAGTACATTCCTCCAAGGATCGACCTCCATCGATGGAACGTTTCGAAACTTTAAAAAGCTACCGCGTCTGTTTCCTGTTTTCCATTCCCACCTGTTTCCTTTTTTATCGTTGCTCGAAGGCCTGCTTACTTGGCAATTAAAATTTCCTTTTCCTCGAAGAGGAAACGTGCAACCTGTACCCTTGCGATGGTTTAAAAATCATTTCGAAACGAGAGAAGTTAATTTCGAGTTTGATTACGCGATCCAATCGAAAGAAATGAACTTTGAGAGAGAGAGAGAGAGAGAGAGTTGTTTGCTTTAGCAATGCGTTGGAGAACTTTCATCAAGAGCTAGGCTGATTGGTTGCTCTGTTTGTCGTTTTTGGCAATGGACGAGTATTGTTATCGCGTGATATTTGGATAATTTTGTGGAAATATGATTATTAATATGTGGTATACGGAAAGAGATTGACACGGTTGAAGTGTAAATTAAGATTTGGTACGGGTTAGGAAAAAAAAAGTGGTGAGTTGATAGTATGTTATGAAGTAATAAGAACAGTTTTATTTTTACTTATGTGCAATGTTTCGACGATCGCTAATTGAATTAATGTGAAATCCTTTCGCTTCAAAGAGCCATTTTTGTATCTTGAAAAGACTGTATTTTCTAAAAATAATAAAAGGAGCTTTTATATTTGAAGAAAGATTTGAAGAGATGAAGATAGTAACTAACTTCAAGAACGATTATTATTTTTAAAAATTATATAAATCATCCAATTCGTATTAAAAGAATTGTTTATACCACCCAATTCTTATTAAAAAAATTCTTTTGTACCATCCAATTGTCATAAAAAAAAAATTCTTTTATACTACCCAATTCGTATTAAAAAAAATTCTTTTATACCACCCAATTATTATTAAAAAAATTCTTTTATACCATCCAATTGTTATAAAAAAAATTCTTTTATACCACTCAACTCTTATTAAAACATTCTTTTATACCATCCAATTGTTATAAAAACAATTCTTTTATAACATCCAATTTTTAAAAACAATTTCCACGCTACCTCCTTTAATCTCTGTGATACAAAATTTACCATTCGACGATATTTATTCGCACAATTTTACATTTTCACCGTATAAATGTTTAATCCTCACAATAAACCTTGCTACGAAATTAAAATTACTTCCACGTGTATCCGTATCTTCAATATTACAGTAATAATTATCACAATAACTCCGATGCTGTGTCTTTAATATTACAATAATAATTATAATAATAACAACACGGGCACAATAATATCCTCGGCACTGCAATAATATTTATAATAATAACCTCGACCCAGTAACATCTTCGACATTACCATAATAATTACAGTAACAATTCTAAAACAGTATCAACTAAAAAAAAAGAAAAAAGAACCGCACAATATATCGCAACAAATACGTCCCCTAAATACAAAAAAAACCTTCAGAAAACGATGTAATCGTTCGAGCAACGATACGAAATATGCGGTATGAAAAGATCGTTGAATATTCACCAGCTAATTATACCAAGCGGTTCAATACGCTATAACGTCGAAGTTCCAAGAACCTCGTCTACAAGGGGAAACAGAAGAAAACGCTTTAAGGAACCGATCCAGGTACGTGTAAGTGTGCAAACGACCCTAAGAAACGACGGTGAAACGAGGCACGTTTTTCTTTAACGAACTGTCCATCCAGAATTTAATTCCAGGGGGAGTGACTGCTAAGAGACTTACCCTCTTCGTCGACTTTTACATAATCCTGCTCGATGTACACCGTCAAGAGTATCGTACCTCTGAGTGAATCGACCAGGGATTGCTTTATTAAAATTCACTAATTTGTGTGTAAAGTTAACTGTGAAACTTGTACCGATTTAATACCATTTTTTTCTTATTTTTTTTTTTCTTTTATTAACATATCGATCACCATTCCGGATGATTTTCCATTTTTTTTTTTATTAACATATCGATTTCCATTCCGGAAGATTTCCCATTTTTCTTTTATTAACATATCGATCACCATTCCGGATGATTTTCCATTTTTTTTTTTATTAACATATCGATTACCATTCGGGAAGATTTCCCATTTTTTTTTTATTAACATATCGATTTCCATTCCGGAAGATTTCCCACTTTTCTTTTATTAATATATCGATCACCATTCCGGATGATTTCCCTTTTTTTTTTTTTATTAACATATCGATTACCATTTGGGAAGATTTCCCATTTTTCTTTTATTAACATATCGATTACCATTCCGGAAGATTTTCCATTTTTCTTTTATTAACATATCGATTACCATTCCGGAAGATTTCCCTTTTTTCTAGCATATCATTAGTGATATAAAAGATTTTCGTATTATACTTCGTTCCGTGGTATTTTATTCGCTAAGACTTTCAGAGAGAATTGACGAACTTTATTTTCAAGCTTTCTAATGCGAATTCCTATAATATAGGATTTAAAAGGAAGTTTTTTAAGTATATTTGTAGAAATAATTGAACAAGTGTAACTCGTGCGGTTGGCAATGTGTTAATGGAGAAAAGAGTACTTGGTAAATATCTGAAACGCCTTTCCGAGTATTTTTATTGGATATTCTTTTCTGAATTTGTTAGAATGCTTCGGTGAAACAGCCTTTGGTTAAATTAGAATTAAATATTGGGATTTTTCTTAGTAAAATAAGAAGAACTATATTTTTGTTGGAGAACTAAAAATGGAGATTTTTTGGGGGAATTTTGTGAAACGAGAAGAATTAAATTTTCTGCCATTTTGCCATCGTAAAAGCTGAATTTCGAGGTTCTCTTATAAAGGCGGAATTTTATACTCTTTTTAGTATTATAAAAACTGAATCGCGAGGTATTTTATAGCTATGAAAGGTTAATTCTATTTTTATTCTGTTTCAAAAACAATGAGATTATAAAATAATCAAATAAAATGTATGCACATTTTATAAATTTTCAAACACAATTTTCGGCGGGAACAAAAGCTTTGCATAAGATAGAATATATTGTTCTACATTTCAAATTTATTTTTATCCAAAGAGTCAACTCCTCTCTGGCTCTACCATTTATTTCATCCCTTTTTGAATATTTAATACAGAATTCTGTTGCTACCGGTACACGAATATTCATTGTTTTCGAAACATCTAAATACCAAACTCTTGTGAAACACCGTGTACTGAATATGAACGCACAAAAACAACGAAAAGATCGTTTCATCCGAAATCTACAATAATGGAGGACCATCTGCAGCAAGTACGTATATTAATATCTTTTTACGCGACGACAAATATAATTTATACACGTAAGACATATTATTTTACCAGCTCTCCGTGTTTCGGTCGCGATTAAATTTTCAAATTAAATTCAATTCCATCGAAACTTTGACGCATAAAACAATCAAAATAAATTGCGTTACACATAAGTTACATTTTGTCATAACGTAGCTGAAATTAACATTAGAAGTGAAATTAATTTCTATTTTAATTAATTCTAGTAAGAAAAACACGCCGTCGTAATTTCACTTAAATTATTTTTTATCCCGACTGAAACTTAAATTACCTTTCGAGACAAAATTAAATTTTATCGCGTCTCTAATGACAAAATAAATATTATAAAAATTACTATAGCGATTCCTTTTAAATTACTTTTTCTTTTTTTTTTTTTTTTTTTTTATTGTAATTTAATTACAATCGAACCTTAACTCTGAATCATTTTCTATAGCTAATATTATGATATTAGGATACCACTTGAATTATATTTATTTACTGTAGATAATTAGAATTTCAATTCTTTCAAAATCATTCCACATCTCGCTCGCATGATTCATTCACGCATAAACCGCTGAAACAATGTACTAACTGGTCGAATCGTCGCCAGAATTGGTAGTAATCGAATCTGCATACGGTTGCTTCATCCAGTCCCAGCTTTATTCATTCCAGAAATTCCGCTGTTCGACCACGAGTTCCGTGCAATCAATAGCAGACGAAATTTAATCTCGACCAACCTCGCAGAGCCTAAATATCCTAAATTCTGTTGTCCCCAAGAGATTTCGATCGTCAACGTGTTCGACGTAAAAGGAAACGTCGAGCGTACTCGTACTATCTACCAGAAACACGTTTCGATGTGTTAAAAATTAATTTCAGGGTAGCTACCATTATTCCATCCCGTCTTTAATTACTTTAGGGTAACTCCGGGATGGTTGGACCACTTTTTGGAAAGAAGCCATTGAATTGGTTTTTTTACATTTTTGTTGTTTTGAGGAAATTAAAACAGCGCGTAAGTAATTTATAATATGTATATATTAATCAAGAACGTATAAATTTTATTTAGAATATATAAATCAAACTTCCCGACATATTAAAATATTTATTTCTGTAACATTGCAAATGGGAGGTCTCCAGGACGATCTGTCATTTTGTTTCTTATTTTATATTTTTGTCGTTTTGAGAAAATTAAAGCAGGGCATAAATAATTAAGAATATATAAATCAAACTTCGCGACATATTAAAATATTAATTTCTGTAACATTGCAAATGGAAGGTCTCCAGAACGATCTATCATTTTGTTTCTTATTTTATATTTTTGTCGTTTTGAGAAAATTAAAGCAGGGCATAAATAATTAAGAATATATAAATCAAACTTCGCGACATATTAAAATATTAATTTCTGTAACATTGCAAATGGAAGGTCTCCAGAACGATCTATCATTTTGTTTCTTATTTTATATTTTTGTCGTTTTGAGAAAATTAAAGCAGCGCGTAAATAATTTAGAATATATAAATTAAACTTCGCGACATATTAAAATATTAATTTCTGTAACATTGCAAATGGAAGGTCTCCAGAACGACCTATCATTTTGTTTCTTATTTTATATTTTTGTCGTTTTGAGAAAATTAAAGCAGCGCGTAAATAATTTAGAATATATAAATCAAACTTCGCGACATATTAAAATATTAATTTCTATAACATTGTAAATGGGAGGTTTCCAGGATGATCTATGACTTTGTTTCTTATTTTATATTTTTGTTATTTAATCGTATTGAGTACGAATTGTGCTGTTATTCGTGGCAAACGCCATTCGCCGAAAGGATCATATCTATCAATCAGTCTCGCATCGCAGACAGGACACAGACACGATTAAGCGAAGCTGTCGTCGAGGTAACTCCGAATAAGGATTCTAGAATAATTTTCTTTATTTGTCAAGTACAAAAGGACGTTGACAGAGCGAGCGGCGTACTTCTCTTGCTCCTGTGTCATCCCGCGAGATTTCTCGCGAGACTCTCACAGTACTGGCAGCGCATAATTTTAGAGGACGAATACAGAAATTTGAATTATGTTAACTATAATTAACCGTGATATGAATATATATAATACTGATGTTGTTTTGTGAGAGGAATATTATAAGTTAAAAACTCTTATTTTAATAAAATTTAGAAAATTATTAAAATTAATAAAATTAATAAAATTAATTATTATTTTTATTATAGAGCTTTACTAAGAACTCAAGTTTTAATAAAATTATAATTATAATGTAATTGAAAAAAATTATATTATTTTGATTACAGAGCTTTACTAAGAATTCAAGTTTTAATAAAATTAATAAAAATAATTATTAATTTTAGAGCTTTACTAAGAATTCAAGTTTCATTTTTATTAACTTTATTAAAACTTGAATTCTTAGCAAAGCTCTATAATAAAAATAATAACTAATTTTATTAATTTTATAATTTCACTAAAACTTGTGTTCTCAATTCAAAATATTCCTCTCGCAAAACAACATCAGTGCTTCAAGTTTCGAAATCTTACAGACACCAATATTTAAGACTTGAAATTTCAAAAATTTCAAAAACTCCAAACAACCTCTGAACATATTCGAAGCAATAATTTTTGTTCGTCCAACCTATATATCTTTACCAGTCCCGAACGTTAAATACGAGATATTGCGGCAACCACGATCGCGAAGTTTCCTTAATTGCGAAATACAACGAGATACGGAAGATCCCGAAGGAAACCGGGAAGAAAACAGAAGAAGAAGAATGAACGGGAAGACGAAAAACATGACGCGCCTTTTCCTACCAACAAATACGAAATTTAATTCCATGAGGCCTGTGTCCCGCGAGAATGCATCCGCGATGCGGCTTTATAATCTCCAGGCCACCGAACCGAGCAGCTTTATCTTAGATTATGTCGTTGGTGCTGCTTGTTTAACTCGGTCGAGCACAACGCGCCACGATTTTTCACTCTGACTTTTATAATACCTCCACCGCCTCTCATTGTTCCATGTTCCATCCGCGAGGCGATCTTTAACTAATCCGCGGGTCATTCCTCTTGCATGCTCATTTTGTCTGTCCTCCATTGCTTTCGTTTTGCTTCCTCTTTTTTCTCTTGTTTTTCGTATTTTCTTTAATTCCTGTTTTTTTTTTTTTTTT
>SMSQ01014744.1:25549-56196 GCA_019453375.1 Ctenoplectra terminalis
GCACTGGGACTGTATCCCAGTCATCCATCTGCTTTACACATGTCTCAAGTGAAATTTACCTCATTGGTTTCGTATTAAATCAACGTTTTCCTGACGGTCAAATTGCGTGGTTGCTAATAACCCAGTCGGGTTGATGCAACTTTAAAAGTAAAATTAAAAAAAAAATGTTACGCAGATAAAAGTGGTCGAACGGACCGATCAGAGACAAGAAAAAATTTACAAAAAACAACAACTTATTGTCCAAGTTGTCCCGACCAATCTCAGCTTTGTATAAAATGTTTTAAAGTTTTACATTCTATATAGTTTTCTTAATAAACCATTTTCGTATTACTTTCATAACAATAGTTTATATTAATGAATATTCTATTATAAATTTAAGTTTATATTAATAAATACAGTTTATATCAATTAATATTCAATAGTTTTGTTACTTCCTCGGGGAAATATCTTTTTAAACACATACGAATATCCTTCGTAAGTAGTCAAATAAGTGTATTATTATATTGTAATAATATTTCGATTTTACTTGGTACAGTCAAATTTCAGCGATGAAACTTAATTTCAATCGCGTAAGAAATTTGTCGCTCGCTCGAAATCGTTTTGCCGTACGCGAATGCCGTTTGATAACGTTTCGAAAGTTTTATTGTTGTGTGTTTACGGCTTAAGTAAAATCGACCGCGGCGTCGGTGTGTTCTCTTGTACTTTTTTCGTTTGCCTCGAATTAGGGCGCGCCGTGTTCCGCGATGAAACTATCCAGTTTACAATGTTTCCGCCGCTTCCCGCCTTTTAACGCGGTTCTCGTAAAATATATTTTGGAGGGATCGTTCTCTGCTAACGATATCGAGCTTTACCGATCCCGCTGTTTTTCCGTGCAATTTTTTTTTTACCGATTTTTGTGTTTGCTTCAGGAGAGAGAATCGGTTTACTGTTACTTTAACACGTTGACTCGTCATCCATATTCGGGTGACAGTAAAGTTTCTGATCGGGCCGATATATATTTAAATAAAAACTCTATACAATCGACAATAATATTTTATACCGTTTAAAAATTAATCCTAAAATTTTTTTTTCCACGCGACGAAGAAGCAATACCAGCACAGCGAACGTGTCGGAGAACGTTGGAATAATACTTTGTTCCCTTCAAGCTATATAAATGTCACCCGCACGCTGGTAACAAAGAAATGGCAGCAACTTGGAAGTTGGTGCACGCTTAGTCGTACTTACATGTTAACTCTTGTTTACTGTGGCGCAGCGTTCTGTTTGCTATACACTTTCCAGTGAATAGCAAACAACTCGTCTTCGCTCAATGGCTGCACGCTATTGCAAGTTCGAAGAATCTTATACACCTTGGGTATCGAGTTATGCAGTTTGATATCTGTATCGCGATATTTGAAATACGATCGTCTGCTGTTCTTAATCGTTTAAACGAAGGGAATATTTTTAAAGGGTTTAATAAAGTTTATTTTTTAGGAGTATGGGATTGTGTGTTGCGATTATTCGAATGAGAGAATGCGTATTTGGGAGATCGAATGGGGAACGCGTGGGTTTGGGAATGAGTGTGATTGTCAAGAACGTATGTGAAGAGAGTGTACGGAAGGTGGAAGAGAATGGGAGCGAACGAGAGCGAGTGCGTGGTTTTTTCTTTATTTTACTAAATTGTAAAATATTTAATATAAATATTTCTTTGTTTTACTAAAATTAAAATTAATAGTTGTAAAACTTACTACGTGTAAAGTTTAAAATTGTAAAACTTACTACGTGTAAAATTTAAAATTGTAAAACTTACGAATTGTAAAATTAAAGATACTGAAATTTTCTAGCTGTAAAATTAAAAATTGTAAATCTTACTAATTGTGAAATTAAAAATCGCAAAATTGAGATTCTAAAATTTACTAACTGTAAAATTAAAAATTGTAAAACTTACTAATTGTGAAATTAAAAATCGCAAAACTAAGATTCTAAAATTTACTAACTGTAAAATTAAAAATTGTAAAACTTACTAATTGTAAAATTAGAAATTGTAAAATTTATTTTACCAATCGTAAAATAAAAAAAAGAGAATTACTGCATACGTATGAATCAACGCCAAAAACTTGTATTCCATTAAACGTTTAAAAAAATTAATCTTTTTATCATATACTTGGAATTAAAAAATAGATATAAAATAATCTGATTCATAATTAAAATTACTGTAATATTTTTAATTGTTATATGTAGTTCTTTTTTATAATAAATTTCCTTACAAAGAATATTTAATCGAAGTGATTCAATAGAAATTACAATTTCGGCGAATTCTCGAAAATACATTAAGCCTCTGATAATACCGGACGTGCACCAGCTTCGTGAATACTTGATGAATTCTACGCGATGTTTGAATGCATACTACGACGTACAATTGTTCTCGTAGCTCGTGGTTCTAATAGCAGACATTCTAAATACTGTTATATTGGTTATACATCACAGCCGGCATAATCAAGTTTTGCATATTGCATTCGTGATTAGCGGATAGATCAACGCGCACGTTCATTTTTTCGCGTTACTATTACAGCGAACGCTAATTATCGAATTAACGAGAAGATAAATTCTTGATGGTTAAACAAATAGTATCTTTGGATTTTTTAACGTTATGGAACTATTTTATTTAATTCTTTACAAGTGCAAACAACGTCTTTAAAAATCGTTTAAATATAATAATTGTCTTTTGAAAATTTAGTCTTCTCAGTGAATGAAAGCGGCATGCGACGTTCTTTTATATAAAACAATAATTTTTATATATCAAGGAATAATAAAGAATATATATTCAAAATATATGAGCCACTCATGAGCCAAACTGTTCAACTCCACTTTTCGTAAATTTATTAATCATAGTACTACATAATTATTTTGAAGAATAAAACGCATAATTGGTGTTAATTTTATTACTATTTAATTTTAGTACTGTTTTTATTTATTTAGTAATTTTATTAAAATTTAGTACCGTTTTATTAATTTTATACTTATATAATTATTTTGAAAAACAAAACACTAATTATGTGTTTAATTTTTCAAAAACCAAACGATTAACCTTAATGTAATTGATTACTTTGATCTAAGATTTTTACGCGCCTTATATATTATATATTAAATAAAAAATGAAACAAGAATAAATTTTAAACTAAATTCCTTACCAGCGTTAATATTCATAAAATAACATCATCCGTATCCCGAATCTTGATTTTTTAAAATCCTAATTTCAAAGGAACAATAATTCCAATAAAGATAACAAAGAAAACAATTTCACCGCTGAAAAAGCACTATAATCTCCACCCAAAATCGATACCACGCTCAATTCCATAACACCGAACAAAAAACCTTCGTATACCGTTCTAACTGACTCTCATTTTAATTTCAAATAAAACCCATCCAGCAGGAGTCCGTGTCGCCGCCATTTCACGTTCGGAGCGCCGCCATTACACCGTCGTTACTAAACTGTTCCCACGTAGAGCACGCATTACCGAACAAACTTAAGAACGAGATGCGTGTATGATACTTCAAACGCGACAATAAATTTATACTTTTTCCTTTTCCTTTTCACCGTTCTCGCCGAGTGTACATCAACTCGACGACTGCAAGCTTTTTCGTCCTTTATGACACGACTTGCTTTTCTTTCGAGGAAGAAAAATAGCGTCGACACTAAAATAAACGGCGCCACGTCCACGGTTTTGTGCACGTCCGGCCGAGAAAAAATATTTGAAGAATTAACAAGGTCCATGCTTAACCACACATTCGACAAATTACATTTCGAAAAAGAAAAAGAAAAAGAAGAAGAAAAAGCTTAACTCTTTCTTTTTCTAGGAAAAGAGAAAGAGAAAATACTGGAATTTCCAAATGGATAATGAAGTTAACACGGATGTCCAGAGGCGGATGAATAAGCTAGAATAATCGAGACGAAAAATGAAGCAAGGAACTTTTGTCATTTTTTCCACGTCAAATAACTGTCCACGACAAACTCTCGCAGGAAAAGTTCGATCGAATTACCATGAGGGACGCGATACGCCGCGAGAGACTACTTTTAATAATTGGTCTATCGATAGGATTGAAATTTCTCTGCTTATGGACGTTAATTTTCTGACTCGAGTCGCTTCCTCGTTTTAGAAACACGGAAGTTTCCTTCTCGTTATCAGGGCAGGATTATTACGTCCGCGTTAATCCGGTGTCCTTTCTGTGTAGATTGAAAATTATGGATAGACGGTAGAAACAAAGTTTGTGAAATTTATAAATTACACTTCTTGGCTCCAAGCTTTCTGTATTTTTTTAATATCGGAATAATTAAGTTAGCGTCACCTTTTTATTTTTAATTATTTCAGAAATACGCAGGTACCTTCGTAGCTGTCGCTAGAAAATTATACATAAAAATAGGGACGATTCTTGACGAAAAAATATATTTAAAATGTAGAACCATATTTCCTTCGTTTCAAGCTTCGTTTCAGTTAATTAGATTTAAAAATATGTCAAATAAAATAAACTTTAGTTCGATCAATCTTTATTTATACAAACATAAGTGTTTGTAATAAAAATGTAACGATATGTTAAAAAATGAAGAACCTCTGAGATAAATTAATTATTAGGTAGAAAATATCGATAAACCACGTGATAATAATAGTAGATAATAATTAATCCTCACTTTTACTATTATTTAGTAAATATTTAATAAATTATATTTAATCATATTTAAATAATGTATTTATTAAATAAAAATAACCAATTTAAATGGAATTTAATTTTTTTTTCAGTGGAATTGGAATTTTCAATGGAATTTAATTTTTTTTTCAATGGAATTGGAATTTTCAAGGGAATTGGAATTTTTTTCAATGGAATTGGAATTTTCAATGGAATTGGAATTTTTCTTCAGAAGCAAACAAAATTCCAATCATTAATCCACCAAAGGGTTAAATCTACTCCAATAAGTATTTATTTACCTTTTGAATCGTCCAATTTTTGGGAATTTATTTTAATAGTGTCAGCGATATGAAAGTCGCTCAAAACGTGTTACTCAATCAGGTCTGCTTTAGACCAGCCTCGAATTCTCAAGACCCACGAAAATAAAACGTTCTTTCACAAAAGGTAGGAAGAATGACGGGACAGGGTCGTTTGCAAATTCGCGTCTTGAAAGCGAGCAACGTTCCAAACTATCCGCGCGGCGCATGACGGGAATTGTAAAGCGGCGCTCGGCAACAATATTCATAAAATTCAATGGGCTCGCATGCAAATGCGGAGCGCAACCAATTCACACGTTCTCGCGTAACACGCGAGAAAAGGAGAGCGGAAAAAGTGGCCCTGAAACCTCGAGATCAACATCCTATGGGAAAGGATTGCGTGGCTATAAGCTGGTTCCCTGCATTCGACCGGTCAATTTTCCGAATACACGAAAGAGATTCGTGTGTGAGATATGATACACTGTTAAAGCTTTATCTTTCGAAACGGTGAGAATTTTCGTATTTTTTCCTTCCTTTATTTCTCTTTCACCGCTTTGAATGGTGAAAATTGTAGTCTTTGATGGGTAATCTTTGTATTCGAATTGAAAAAAAATGATACAGCAATCTTTCGTTTATTGTTAAAGGAAAAATAGTGTGGAATACAGAAATTTTGCGATTAAATCTTCCACATTTCTTCCCATTTAGAAAAAATAGGGGAGGCTAGAGGAATCGTGAGGTAACTCGAGTTAAAAATTAGGAATCGCTACGGATTTAATAAACTGAAGAATTAACCCTTAATCGGTGAAGCGAAGTCTGACATATTTTGTAATTTGTTTTTAGTTAAATAATTGTTTAGAATTTTAGACAAATTTTTTAGATTCTTCCAGAGAAAAAGTATTTCGATCTTTTTGATAAATATAATACAGAGAGTATCGATTAAATTTGATTTTTAATGAATAGAATTAAAAAAAAAAATTTCAAATCGTATCGTTTTATAAAACTTTTCAGTGAAAAAGCTATTAAAATACGAGGAACTTCTATTAACGCTAAAAATACTTTCCCATATTAAAGAAATTAAAATGAAGAATATATGAAAAAATACATTTGTCCATCATTTTTACAGAAAATCACAGAAAATTACGGAAAATTTCTAAAAATGTGTTCTATAAGAAAATAAGGAAATAAGAAATTAATAAATCGATCACTTTGACCAATTTGGTAGATCCAGTCTTAATACCTACAAAATTTCGAACTGATAAACAAATTAGCGTGGGATTGAATATAGACAGAAACCATAAAGCGATTTAAAACATTTAATCGTTGGACGCGCGAGGAACAAGAGAATTTCGGACCGGGACTAAAAATTTCCACCTTTATTTCCTTTTAATTGGAAGCTCGTCCCTTCGTATTTTCGTACCGCTGGGAACACGACAGATGCATGGCAATTTACACGCGGCCAACGTAACTGGAAACACGAGCCAGCACGTAACAAGGGACTCGATCCTCAACCCTAAACGTGTCTTCTCGAAAACTTGCAGCGTGCCGGAGCGATCAGTTGCGGAAAGGGTCACACGCCCTTTGGCCACCGCCATTTTCCACGGGAGCCAATGAAGACGGCAAACTACCAACACGTAGCGTGGAAAGTGGTTCCAGACGAAACGGAAATTTGTGAGCCCTGACCCGAAACCGTACTTTGTTTGCTAATTAATGAAACAGCTTTATTTTTAACAGGAAGATAGTATGTTTTTGAGTATTTGCGTATTTTAAAGAAATTTTAAAGAATTTTTAAAGAATTTTAAAATAATTATTAAAGAAATTTAAAATAATTTAAAAAAAATTTTTAAATAATTGTTGAAGAATTTTTAAAGAATTTTTGTGGAAGAATTTTATTATTTATTTAGGTCACGGTATGGTTAGTATCAATGATTATTGTACAAATTAATAAACAGTGAAGAGTTTATAAGCTAATGTAAAATACTGGATTTTAAAATAATTTTAATTATGATTAAATAATTACATAATAAAATAATCTCCATGCGAACATCATTGACTAATTTCATTATTCCTGATTTAAAAAGAAATATCAGTTCTAAAATTAAAAAGAAAGAAAAAACATTTCTTCAATGTTTCCATTACAATTCCTCTATTTTTAAACAGTCTGTTAATTTCAGACCAATTCGCCAGGAATAAAAACAACGTTCGCTCGCCGAAAATCCAGACTGTCCCGAAAGTCCGCTAATTTGGTCGCGATTTTACGAAAATTGCAGGCATCGACGTTTCCCACGGAAGCCAATAAAGACGCGTGCGAACACGGGCCGGAAGAGCAGTAGGAGGTGGAGGGAAACGAGCATAGCCGAAGGTCCTTTCGCAACCCCTAACACGAAACCGCACTCCGGCAGCATTTGCGTTTTAACGGGCGCGCGACGCTTTTATTCCGGGGAAATCGGCTCGGTTGGCTGTGCCATCCGACAGCCACCGACTGATCCGCCGATTATTCGATTTATTTCAACTTGTTTTCGACTGCTTTTCACCGACCTCTCACCTCCCTTTCGCGTTGGATACACGCGACTAGTTGCGAATACGTGTTCCACGCAGCGTGGAAGATCGGTTTTTGATTTGTCGGAGGGGTGAATCGAGATTTCATTGCTGGTTCTCTGTTATTTTTATTTCAAGATACTTCCAAGTTATTTATTGCGATAATTTGTAGGTATCGAACTTTTTTTTTTTGTAGTGAAGGATGGGAAGACTATCGTGTCGGGCTTGTATTATTAATTTGTGGATATCGAACGTGTGTAGAAATTTAATAAATCTGCTGTGATACATTTCTGGAAATTTTCTGTGAATTTCTGTTTAAAATATAGATAAAGGTTTGCAATAGTAAATAATAGTAGAGCATGCGAAAAATATTGTGTCTCCGTTTTATTATTAATTTGTGGATATTGAGCGTGTGTAGAAAAATTTATAAATTTACTGATACATTTTTGGAAATTTTCTGTGATTTTCTGTGATTTTCTGTTTAAAATATAAATAAAGGTTTGCAACAGTAAATAATAGTAAATCATACGAAGACTGTTGTATCTCCGTTGTATTATTAATTTGTAGATATTGAACGTGTATAGAAATTCGATAAATTTAGTGATACACTATTGGGAATTTTCTGTAATTTTCTTTTTATAATATAGATAAAGGTTTGCTATAGTAAATAATAGTAAAGCATGCGAAGACTAATGTGTCTCCCTTGTATTATTAATTTGTGGATATTGAACGTGTATAGAAATTTGATAAATCTACTGTGGTATATTTTTCAGAATTTTCTGTGATTTTCTGTTTAAAACATAGATAAAGGTTTGCAATAATAAATAATAGTAAATCATGCGAAGACTGTTGTATCTCCGTTGTATTATTAATTTGTGGATATTGAGCGTGTATAGAAATTTGATAAATCTACTGTGGTATATTTTTCAGAATTTTCTGTGATTTTCTCTTTAAAATATAGATAAATGTTCGTTTTTATTATATATGTATTTTTTTCTTCTTTTTTATATATGTATACATATACTTTTCATTTCGATTTTTTCGGTACGAAAGTGTACTTCGATAGTCAGTAGTTGGGTGTAAATTTTCAGAGATACTGGACCAACAACGGAACGTTTTGGAGTAAAGGGAAATACAGAGTATACCGATTATCCGGACAAGTGAGCGGACAAGCCTTAAGCCGATAATACGCCACTGAAAACAATTAAACGATCGCGTCTGTGATTCTCGAGAATGGACCAAGCATCAGGACTGAATGAAGCACTTTGTCTGATTGAACATCCTGTTTGTTCCTTTAAATGTGAACAAATTTTATTTATTCAACTTTAATTTACTTCCGACCCAATTGCACTCTTGCTTCGCACAAAAAAAAACTAATTATTGTGAAGAATATATGTTTGGGATAAAACTGAAGCGAAATAATTCGTAAACAAAGAGTTAATCTTTTCTTTGCGAAAAATGTATCTATACGCTGTTAAAAATAAAATAATTAATTGCTAAAAGCGTACATAGACGTTCTCTATAGCATCCAAGTTTTTTTTTATTTTCATTTATACGCGTTGTATAATAATTTTATAATTATTAGAAAATCTATCGATCTATACACCAAAAGAAAATTTAGAATTTCCTAATTTAATATTCTTAATTTAAAAAAAAAACTTTTAATAATTGCGAAATTAATTTGTATTAATAGCTTGCAAAGTTCTTTAAATTAAAAATACTAAATCAGGAAATTTTTTAACGAAATGATAAACGGAATAAAAAAATAGTAATTTATATCATTACATGACTTGGAAATTATATAGGCATGTATCTATATTTTATCAGGTCTTATATTTATTTATGACAATATTATCGCATTTGATCATTATATCACCGTACAGGCACTAAGCAATCTATTCATTATTAACAACTGTGCCACATAGAAGTCAAACTAATCAACTCCACCGAGATCAGTTGTTTGATGTGTGAAAAATTAAATTCCAATCGTGTGCTCCAATACTAAAATTAATAAATTTACAAAAAATGGCTTCTGAGCTTAATTATTAATTCTCAACTTCTAAAGAAACTTTTCCAAACTCTGATCAATTATAATTATATTTCTCATAAGCTTTTTCTCTGATTTCCTTCCAATTTCTCCGATTATACAAAATTAACAAAAAAATATACGTAACGCATTGGAATAAAAAAAAGAAAACTGAAACATAATTTCCTATGCCATTCGTTCCGTCTCTGTGATCGTTGTAAATATTGGAAACGAACTGAATTTCTCGGTACCAAAAGTACATTCGGTGCTTCAACGTTTCGAACTAGTTTTTATCAAAATAGCTTAGCTGTTCAAATGTCTTCTGCTTCAGCTTGATGTTCTACACTTGAACCAGTTCTCGTTCGAAAAACACTCTTTCTCATCGTGACCTCCTTCGTATACAATCGAAGAAATCCTAGAATGTAAAGAAAAACTAAGATCGTTCGATCTTGGAACAAGACCACGAACAACGTCCAGCAATCTTATTTCTTTTTTTTTTTTTACTTCTTCAACGATGTGAACTCAACCGCGCCGCTGTAAATTTATAAAATTTCTGTCAGAAATTACGAACCAGTCATTTTAACCTGTACGGTGGTTCCAGTGTTAAAATATTAAAACAATCACGGAGAGAATAATTAAATGATGCAATAAACGATTTAATCGATGAAAGCACCCGCGAATCACTTTCCACCTGATCACCTTGCGAATGAGCGAACCGTGGAAACAGTGGGACCATTTTGTAGCATGATTATTCATAGAAGTACCAGGCATAATGAATTTTCGAGTTGAAAGAATTTTTGCCGCGAGCCGAGCGAGTAACGCTGGACGACACGGAGATAACTAACGAGAAATAGTGGACCGTAATGAGCTCACTGTTTCTCAGCTGTGTTTCTGTGCGGGCAACGTTAGGTGAGTTATGCGACTTAAATAAGAAGAAACGAGAGCAACGCCGGGTATCTTTCGAAACAAATTTTCCAACGGATTCAAATTGAAGAAAATTTGCAATTATTGAGGAAAAAAGAACGGGATAAATTTGTTAAGAATAAGTTAAGAAAATAAATAAGACAAGACCGTGGCGAATTGGATCGCTTTCTTTTGTTAGGGGAAAAAAAAATAGTAAAAATTTATCGAGTTAACTTTTTATTATAAATAGATTAATGTTCATAATTAACACCATTGACGACGGAATTATTGAAAACTTTCTGAACCAAAATTATCCAACTATCTGAACATTCCATTTTCTTGCGAAACTAAAACTTCTTACACGAGTTTAATTATAGAACCGTATGAGATAATATAATTAAGTATGTGTGTGTATGATATGAATCCAACTCTGTAAATGCTTGCATTGCAATGTTTAAAAACTTAGTATGCAACAATTAAGGAATCCTAAAGTGGTAAGAGTACAATTGAATAAATAAAAAAATGTGGAATCAGCGATTCGGTGAACACAAACAAACATGTTCATTAAATGCTTTTGTTAGCCGGAAAAATTTAACGATATCAAATAATAAATTTTGCTACACTTTTTACAATATATATAAGAATAAATCGAGTAGCGATGACCCACTTTTTTTAAAACAATTAAAAATACTATAAATTTAACTGATGTCGAAACGAAATAAATATATTTGAGAAAGCGAATACATGTGGTTTTATAATATTTAAAAACAAAACAAGAAATGATCATAAATTTGAAGAAAAAAAATTAATAAATTGCACACGATGAAAATTGGAATTTTACTTGAAGGAACTCCTTGCTTTATAATGTATCGCTACATTTATATTATAAACACGTTGTATTATTCTTACTCTACATTTTTAAGAATTAAAATCGACCTATTCCAAATTACTTCCGTTTCATTAATTTTTATTTCTGCCTATGAACAAGTTTCCAATTAAAAAATTACCCGGTTGAAACGTTAAGGGAGGCCAAATTTTTCTATAAATCAAAAACAGTTACTTACTATTTAAGAAGCATACCCAATAGAAATTGTGTAAATTAAATAAAATTAACCCAACCGAAATTAGTTCCGTTTTATTAATTTTGCTTCTGCCTATGAATAAGTTTCCGATTAAAAAATTACTCGGTTAAAACGTTAAGGGAGGCCAAATTTTTCTATAAATCAAGGACAGTGGATTGCTGCTTAGGAAGCATACCCATAAAAATTGTGTAAATTAAATAAAATCGACCCAACCGAAATTACTTCCGTTTTATTAATTTTTATTTCTGCCTATGAACAAGTTTCCAATTAAAAAATTACTCAGTTAAAACGTTAAGGGAGGCCAAATTTTTCTATAAATCAAGAACAGTTGGTTGCTTTTTAGGAAGCATACCCAATAGAAATTGTGTAAATTAAATAAAATTAATCGAAGCGAAATTAGTTCCGTTTTATTAATTTTGCTTCTGCCTATGAATAAGTTTTCGATTAAAAAATTACGCGGTTAAAACGTTAAGGGAGGCTAAATTTTTCTATAAATCAAGAACAGTTGGTTGCTTTTTAGGAAGCATACCCAATAGAAATTGTGTAAATTAAATAAAATTAACCGAAGCGAAATTAGTTCCGTTTTATTAATTTTGCTTCTGCCTATGAACAAGTTTCCGATTAAGAAATTACTCGGTTAAAAAGTTAAGAAGAAAGTCAAGCGGAATACATCGGTAACAGCTATCATTCCATAACCAATTAAGAATTTATCACGATCTATATATTGAGAAACGCTATCCTCAACCATTTTCCGAACTCTGTCACGCGTTTCAGATACTCCGATCGCATTTACATCGCTCGAACCGCCAGGAATCAAATATTAAGGAGACAAGAAACGTTCCTCGCGATAAATCACCGTAATCGTCCACCGGTTTCAACCATACGCTCGTATATATTCCGCTAAACTGCATCGATTTTCATTGTTAACCAGTTGTTTGCACCCTCTCCCGCGGGCGTGATAAATTAAATAACGTGTCGATGGAATCGTTAACGAAGAATTTCGTACCAGCGGCGACAAAAGCAAAGTTGTCGCTACGTTTGCGCCCGGTGAAATATTTAACGAGCTATCCAAACATGATCCGATTTGCAGAGGCTGATTCGCGTTCGCGCAACGGTGAACGATTAGAGTTCATTTTAAGCTTTAACGTAGCTGAATAAAAGCGACCATCCATTTTGTATCCAATTTTTTTTTTTTTTTTCGTCCTGCTCTTTTTTCCTTTTTTTTTTTCTTCTTTTTTTCTGTTGTTCTTTCACCGCATAAAATGATCGTGTAATGGCATTGAAGCTCTCTAACGAGAATCGCGTTGGGCGCGAAACGAGATACGCGCGACACGGTGTTATAAATTTCGAGAATGCTCCAAATTTTCGACCCATCGTGAAACATTCGGGGATTTACTCCCTTCGCTATGCTTTTTTAATGCCTTTACACGCTGGTAGTTCTTCTTCGAATGATTGTTTAATTTCTGCCATTTTTCTTCTTTTTTTGGTCGGCATGCGGTGAAGCTTGAATTTTTATGGAATTTTATATAGACGGAAAATATGTGATGGAGTAAAATTGTATAATCGCTTATACTTTGCCGAGTAATTTTTTTATTTGTCTCGTTTTGGCACTGCATTAAATTTTTTTTCTCTTTCTGCAGAGTCAGTTATAAAGTTACCGCGGATTTTTAGGTAGATGCATATTTTTTATGAATATACTTAAAGAGAATAGAAGTAAAAAAAAAATATATATGTGCAATTGTTTTATTCGCTGAATATTATAATGAGAACCATATTTTTTCTTATTATGTGCATTCTGTGTATTTTTGACGATTAAAAATCCGCAGTTCGTTTCTCTCTTTTCATCGCTTTAAAAAATACAATTTACTATAAATTTGCAAAATTATTATTTACTATAAATTTTCATGTGAATTCTTACGGAACTGATTCTTAACCGATAGATGAAAGAATTTTTCGATATCGAAAAATGAATTTTAATCCTAAGATTAGGAAAGTTAAACGGTAAAATTAATTTGAGGTACGATTTTGGTACATTTTTACTAATAATACAATTTACAATAGATCTCAATAAAATAGCAATTTTTATGCATGAAATTAACAAAACTTTACACATATATCTAAATATAATAATTACCACTTTTTCCAGGAACTAGAATTATAATTATTCGATAGAATTGTTTGACATTTTCTCTTTCATAAATCAATTAAATATTTTATTTAGAAAAGGCAGAGCCGATGTTTAATGAAATTTTTCTGACAGCGCGAAATTCTTATGAAAGCAGCATCATTGGACAATGAACGGTCGAAATACGCGGACATGATTTATCTAAATAAAAATTCAATTTTTTCGAAACGTTTCGAGCGTCTATCCATTGTACGATTAAATCCTTTTATTCCGTTATTTAATTCAGTTTGTCGTTTTAACAATAATAAATCGTTGACGTGAAGCCGAAATACATTTGTTGGAGACAGGTATGTTTTCTTTATTCCCGAAAATGTATCGCGGAATAAAAAAAGTTTCATCTCGTTTAACCATTTTTTGTAAACAAATGGAATCTATTTCACGTGCGTGTAACTATTTAAAAAATAATAAATATCAATTAAATAAATTCGTAGGAAGGCTTTTGAACATTGAATACAGAAAACAGGAAAAATTTATTATTGCATAAAATTATAAAACTGTTTAATTTGGTGAATTTATTGATCATAACACACGTGTAATCGATTTTAAACGTTCGTTAAATTTTTGCAATAACACCTGTTTATTTATTTATTTATTTTTTATAGTTTTAAAGGTTGGAAACAATGCGTACAATTTATTATGCTATTTTTGAAATTCGTTTTATGGATGATAATACTGGTTTATAAATTATAGTAAAATGCTATCTCAAGATTAATCGAACTCAGAAAAGTTCGAGTGGGATAAAATAAAAGCTACTATTAGCTGGCATTAATGCTAAAAATGTACGCTCTAGAGAAGTATTTTAATGAAACAAAATTAAGTAACTTTTAGCCTGGAGTCGACGGTTTTGAGTATGTATTATAATCAGATTTATTCCTAATGTATTATATTGGGTTATTTCATCGGGATAATTATACTAAAATTTATAGCGATAATTTAAAAACTTAACTTTGTGATAATTAAAAACAGCTCAAAAATATATTATTCCAACTATAACATAATACTTATAGAATAGATCGAAGAAAAATATTTATAATATTCAGAATACTACTAAAAACAGCTAAGAAATAAATTACCCTAACTATAACATAATACTTTTACAGAATAGATCTAAGAGGAATATTTATAATATTCAGAATATTACTAAAAACAGCTGAGAAATAAATTACCCCAACTATAACATAATACTCTCATAGAATAGATCTAAGAAGAACATTTGTAATACTCAGAATACTACTAAAAACAGCTGAGAAATAAATTAACCTAACTATAATATAATACTTTTATAGAATAGATCCAAGAAGGATATTTTGTATAATATTCAGAATATTACTAAAAATAGCTAAGAAATAAATTACCCTAACTATAACATAATACTTTTACAGAATAGATCTACAAAGAATATTTATAATATTCAGAATATTATTAAAAACAGTTGAGAAATATATTATCCTAACTATAACATAATATTCTCATGGGATAAATCTAAGAAGAATATTACTACAAACAACCGAGAAATAAATTACCCTAAATATAACATAATACTCCTACAGAGTAGATCCAAGAAGAATATTTCTAAAAACAGCTGAAAAATAAATTACCCTAACTATAATATAATCCTCTTACAAAATAGATCCAAGAAGAATATTTATAATATTCAGGATATTATTAAAAAGAGCTGAGAAATAAATTATCCTAACTATAACATAATGCTCATATAAAATAGATCCAAGAAAGATATTAATAATATTCAGAATATTATTAAAAACAGCTGAGAAATAAATTACCCTAACTATAACTACAACATAACACTCCTATTCTAATATAAAAAAAACAATTGCACAACCTCGGACAGTTTGTTCGTCGGTTAAAAATACCGTTAAGCTACTTTTCCCGGCTGCTATTAGACTTTTAGCGGAAGCAGGCTGAAAAATAAATTATCGCCCGGAACTTTTGCATTCGCGTTGCCGTCTTCGTTGTTACTCGAAACGAGCCCGACCATTTGTCTGGAAAATTGGATTATAATTTCCCGGTTGCGAGCTGCTAGCGTGTTTAACGAGGAAAAAAGGTTAATTTGGAGGGTGCATGAGAATTTCGTCTAAATTGTTGTGAAAAAAAATAAAAACGGACGCTTCGATGTGAATGAACCAGTGATTATGAACATTTGTATTTTTTATAGAGATACGTTCCGCGATATTTATAACATTTCTGTTACAAATTATCAATTGCTCGTTTTGGTCACTTTGGTAGTTTTAAAATTGATCCTCCGCATTTAAATGTTAAGAGAAAAGCATATTTAACCCCAGTTTTGCTTAATTAATTGCTTAACTAAAAATACGTTTAATTATTGCTACAAAATATTACTCCTATTATTTGTAAGTAATATTACCGTAACGTAGATCTCGGTGAATCGAATCAAAGTAAAAATTCAAAGGAAAGATTTTTAAGCTTAACCCTCCGCGAACCAGCCGAATAAAAGTTACACCCCGAAACCATGTAGAGTTAATTTTATCCTGACCATTATTCATCTACGCATACATCGTTCGAATAAAAACGCACTTTAAAATCGTGTTTCGTAGATTTTATAGGATTTTAATAGGATCAGATCCAGATGAAACAACGATTGAAAGTTAACAAAAGTCGAAAAACCCTCTATAGCCCGAATTTTGTCTGCTTGTTGGAGAAAAAGTTATTTTTTCTCCGATTGATTACAGTTTTTCACTTTGATTTGAAAATGTTTTAACTAATAATTACCGTAGATGGATCGTGGCGTCACTACGGTAATACAGTAATCAAATTTAATAGTATAGGGATAACTCGATAAAAGAAATTTTTGGATCGTGGTGTCACTACTGTAATACAGTAATCAAATTTAATGTTTCGCGTATATATTTCCAATGAACCTTATTTTCAAGCTTCCTATTATAAACTTCCATAAGAGGGATTTAATCCTCTATAGCCCGAATTTTGTCTGCTTATTGGAGAAAAAATTATTTCAGTGATTAATCAAATTTAATAGTGCAGTGATAACTGAACAAAATTAATTTTTTAAAATATAGATACATCAGTTTGTAACTTTTAAGTCACACGGTCCCACAGAGGGTTAATATGTTTAAAAAAGATAACAGTTTTAAAACCGCTGGGGTTAATTCAACCCTATCTGGTCCGCGGAAGGTTAAATAAATTTTGTATCATTGTTGCGTTATTATATGTTTAAATTAAATATCATTATACGTTCATATCAAATGGATATCGACCACTTGACATACAAATAAAATGCGCGTCGACGCGTCCGTAGGATACTAATTAATTTGGCCATTTAGGAACACTCGTATACAAACTCAGAAACAGGATATTTTATTTTGAAATTTACATGCTTTATAACATTTAACACGTTGACTGCCGTGGGGGTCACCGGTGACCGGCACTCGACTTGGCTACAGCGCCATGGGGGCCACCGATGACCGGCGACGCGGCTAATAGTAAAATACATAATTAGAGTAAATATCGATACTGATAAATTTTCAAACAATACCACCGTTACTATAATGTTTTGAAGAAATTAATGGCATAAAGGACGTGCAAAAATAATTTTATTCGTACAAGGAAAATATACATATTTGTTTTCATCATAATACACATCGCATAATAAGAAATTCGTGTTGGCGCCATGGGCAAACCATGTAAAATGCGCGCCGCAGTCAACGTGTTAATAAGGTGATTCAACAATCTAAACAAAACAGCGTCGATGCACGAACGGATCAGCTAATATAATAATATACTGCCCGGTTTTAGCCAAAGACAGTTCTTGGCGTCTCGGAGACGTCAAAGTCTACAATGAAATGGATGACGTCTCAGAGACGTCATTGTATGTCAAGTGGTTAATTACGAATTTATAATAAAACGTTAAGTTTCAAAATTTTCACTATTACGTTTTCACCATCGGGATAAAATGACCCGATTCGCCTCGGCCAACCCTGTATCATCGAACAACCCCCGGTTTCTCAAAAACAAAAAAGTAAAGAAACAAAATTCGTGTAGTCACGATAGAACCGGACTCTCCAACTCTACTTGAAAACTTCGGTACGCGAGTTCACTCGAGTCGGAACAAAGGTTTCCGCGAAAACCTGGCGCACAGAGCGTTTAAAACGAACGATACTCCATCAAATACCGCATTATATCGTAAATGAAACGCTCGATGGCACTCCAACGAAACGAATCGTCCAGTGGACCGAATATTACCGATCGGAATAACGCGTCACCGCTCAAAAGCCGGCTATTTAATTCGTTTTGCACCAGGTGACGTATATCAACCAGTTCTATGCTTTTCATTTTTTTTTTCCGAGCTTCCTCGAGGATCGTGAAATTTCTATCGAGACAAAGGTTGTTGGCTGACTGGAATACTTGTTAGATTTCGTTCGTTCAAAGGAATATTTAGAATAGATATTAATGAAAAATATATTTTAAAAAAGCACGATATTGAAGAATATTAAATGTTTGTATTTAATTTTGCACCGATTCTCTGATGAATCGTTCGTCTGTGGTGTGGATTCTTCAAAAACTTTGTCCTCAAAAATTAAGTATCTTGAAAATTATATTATTTGAATTTTTTTCTCAGAATTTTACTCTTTATAAATTTATATTATCAGAAAATAATCATTCTATTAAAAGAAGGGAGGAGAAAATTGACTTTTGTATTTATTTAAACCTTCCTAATAAAATAATACTATAATAGTAGTATTATAATATTATACACCGACACTTTATTCTTATATCTAAAATTTTATAAAATTTTCACCCTTTCATTACTACGGTTAATTAAAGTCAACCTGCGTCGAGTGATCACAGTACAGTGTTTAACACTAGATTTAAGGACATCGATCGGCTCATTTCGACGGGTACATTGAAATACAGATTTTTTGTAAAACGATTAGTTCAGTTTACTTCAAATTAATAGATTCCTATTAGCAGAGATTTATTTAGTACGTTTCTCGTATATAAATTCCATTTTGTGTTCACATTTTCCGCACGCATGATTGTTGAATTTAAGCACGAAATCTGAACTGAGTCAAATTGACGGGTTCCGTAAATCTAGTGTTTAATATTGATGACTTTAACAACATGCCAAAATTAACAATATTAGTCTTTTACAATCCCAATCTATTTTAAATTTCACAGAACTATTGTAAAAACATAATGTTATTTTGCAACGAAAAAAATTAGAAGTGTTTACGATTTCCTATTTATTTGCTTAGCTTTGCTTTAAAATAAAAAGAAAGAAATTGAATTGACGAAAACAAAACTTCAGAAGAAGAAAATTACACAGCAATGGGTACAAGTACAAAGGGTTAATATTCTCTCGCTTGGAACGTTAGTTTTTTATGAAACAGTATAAAATAAAAAATAAAATTTCATGAAGACGAACGACGAATTTTTCTTGAGCGAAACGATCTTAGCGATTTTAAGGGATAAATTTGTATGGTTCTACCGCGCGTGTACACTTTACAAATAGCTGTTGCCTTAGCGAAAGGGTTAAATATGGCGGAAATATTTCAAGTGATAAAGTTAGGTGATAAACCCTGTATATCAAAATGAACGCGACAAGGACGCGAAGGTCGATGTTCCGTATTTTCCGTATTTTCCGTATTTTCCACAGGATAACGTGGAACAATTTGAAAATGACGCAGAGAAGTCGATACAGGTGAGAGTCCGGTCCGCGATAAACCAGACACAGGGCGAACTTATCTTCTGCATAAATGTAAAATGCAGATGCAAAAGTTGCAGGGAGGCTGGTCGCTCGATTTGAACACCAGATGCGGGTCATAGACTCGCAGTTAACCGTTGAATCGCAATAGGAACTTTTTACGTTTGACCCGAATCGAGGATAGCATACCGAACACGAAACGATGGAATATAATATTTTCATGGAACTTGTAATACAACCTATTTCAAATAAGTTATGTCGTCTCCTATTTCTTTTCTCTTTCTTTTTTTTTTCCTTTTTTTTTTTAAGTTTAACGTCGCATCGACTACCAGGTCGTTAGCGACTCTTTTGATTTATGGTTAAATTTCTGACAATGAGTATAATTTGGTGTTTCTTAACTCTTTCACTGCGGCGGTCTCAGGCGAAAAACGCGACGTAGCGTACATCTCAAACAAATATTAGACACGAATTTTTTTCTTTTTTTTTCTTTTTTTTACATCGGCCATCGTTCACTTTGAAGAGACGATATCAGCCCTCGAAATGGGGTGTAAAAAGTTTTTAAACGAATTAATTTTTTTTTTTCTCTTAAACCGTTTACACAGCTGGATTCAGCATTGAAAACTGGACGAACCGTGCATTTAAACTTGTGCATACAAACTTGGAACAAAGTAGAATTTTTCTCATCCCTGGGAAATTCAAACGCGCACGCTCAATTCAATCATAAAACGAAAGAATATCTCGTGCAAATAAAAACCCGCCATTGCGACAGACAACAGGCAAAGAGGGGCAAACGCGAATTTCGTTCGGTTAATTTTCTAGGCAAATATTTACAACATTTAGCAGACGTCGATGCAACATATATATATATATATAATCAAAATATACGTTCGTCAGGTTATTTTATCAATCACGAAGAGGGAGCAAAACACGAAGCCACTCTTTCCATAAAGCACAAATTCGAACGCGAAGGGAAAAAATTGTTTCGGTAAAAAACTCGAACCGATAGAATAACAACAAACGGTTGAGTTCAAAACTAAACCTATCGAGGAAAATAAAAATATTTATATTTAACAGGTTGATGAATCCCGAAATTACGAATCGTTCGTGATACAAACGAGCTTATATTCAATACACTCGTATTTTATACAACATTAACGAAAACTATTCTGTGTAAATTAAAACTCTACGCGAATTGTATTTGGTGAATTAAATATTTGTTGATTCACTTTTTGGTTTATCACAGTTAATGCAAAGGATTATTAAATAATGCAACATTTAATTCTACGACCCCTTATTTTCAACCCAATCGTGTTTTACGTTCGTTAAAAAATATTTAAAAAAGCTACAGTTAATTTGCGATCTTTCTCGTTTCAATTTTATGCTAAAAACACGTTTTTCTAAAAATTAGGAATTGTTTTTAACGAAACGAGAGTGCGATTGAAAACAATTTGGAGATTGCAAGAGGGTTAATGTGTTTGGAGTTGATTAAACCGTATCTAACACTAGAACTACGAGAATGATCAAGATAACTGATTTCCAGTTTATCATATAAATTCTGTAAATTTGTGATGCATTTTTATGAATTTTCATGAATTTTCATGAATTTTTATGAATTTTTTTTTTAACAACATCTATTTCCCTTGCATCTTGTATTTTTTTCAAATACTTATTATTTGAGGTTCTTTCGGTAGAAATGAGTATACTTTAATCACCGATAATTCTAATGTTAATATGTATAATACTACATTGTGTTAATACATTAGTGTTACTTCGTTCAATAATAATCAAATTTCCTATGAGAGATCTAAAGCTTCGATAATCACCTTTCTGAATGATTTTGCCTATAATCCTTTCAGTGATAAATCATTCTCAAAGACCGATGAATCCCGAGATTCGACTTATTAATTATTAATAAACGTGTACATACGCTTTCTATTATTAATATCGCCACCGTTAACGATAACTACTATAATTATGAACTCACGTTTGAGCCGTTTAATGTACAAGTGGTATAAGTAAAAAAAGTCGAATGCTGAGTAATAAAGAATAAAGTAAAAATTATAGAAAATGCAATAATATCAAACAATGTTACATCTCTGTTATAAAAAGGTATAAAGTTATATCTTAAGATAGTAATACTGTTTCCCCCTAAAAATTAAGATACTTAATAATTTTATTTGATATAGCTGTACTAGATCGAATAGGTAAAAAATTGACATATACTACTGACCATAAGTATTTGATCACTCGATGGAATCGGATCAAAAAATTTATATATATATATATATATAATCTAAATACTCTTAAACGGAATAAATACAAGTTTATATAACTTACATAGAAGCATGATGTTTATAAGAATGTAAGAAAGAAACACTGTGACAAAAATTACATTGAAATGCTTTATTTCAAATATATTTTGTATATTTTAGTGGTCAAATATTTATAGCGGCCAGTGCACACCACTCTTGCATTAAACGCTTCCTTTATTTACCGATTGTTACACATGTACCGATTCAAATTATTATATATGTACCTCGAATTTCAAAACTTTATAAACAGGTTAATAAAAAGGCGCTAAAAATATGAATCTAAAAAAATGGACGCTTCTACTCGATTATTATCCTTCCCAAATTATTCCCGATCATTATCTTATCCGAAAAAAAAAATTTTACTCACCACGTCGACTTCGAGCAAGTTTAAAAACCACGATCGGTCGTAGCTCGATGTTTCAGCGATCAAACAGCAAGAATTACCGCAGCCCTAAGTTGATTACCGTCGTTCATCCACGCATTAACCCGTCCAATCTCAACGCCATCAGTCCAAGAACGTTTATCCGTTGGCACTTCGCGAACTACACTCGGCGAACACGAAATCCCTTGACGGTGAACTCGAGCAAACAGTCTTTGAACGCGACAAACCTTCGTCAACCAGTTTCGAACTTGCTGTGTATCCTCACAATCTCGGTACAGTGTCGAGCATTCGTCCTCGTTTCCTACACCTCACTCGAGACGAAACATATCAACACAAGTTGTACGGCATATGGTCTGTTCGGAGCATTCAGAACAGTGGGAAATTTTTCACGATCCTTCACCACTCGAGAAACGTAAACATCGAGCCGCTTCTTCGGCGTGCCGTGTATTCAAGCTCGAAACACCCCCGACACCTTCTGTGCACGTGTTCGATCGTAAACAATTAAGGAACTCGGCCTGTTTCCACCCAGTCGCATAACTGGTATTGTTTCGTTGCACAAGCTCGATGGTTACCAAGAGAAGCGAGACACGAAGCAAAAATTACGTCCAAGCACGGTCACACTGTATCGCGTCGATCGCTCCCATTAAACCTCACCCTCCAGTTCAGATTCCAATCTCTTTAATCTGAAAGCTCCTTTGCGACAGTTCCGTTGCACTAATTCTTAAATACCTTCTTTAAAACGCAATCGTTTCCCTTTTCTAGCCAGATGACCCGTTCTTCGAAAGCTCGAACTCGACGATCCTGCACAACATTTCTACTCCTCAACTTTGGATCCCAAGTCAAGAACCTTCAATACAAGAACATCTTTTTTTTCTTTTTCTTTCTTTGTTTTTTTTTTTCTAACTGATCTCGATCTCAAAAATTCTCCTTCGAAATAACACTGGTCGATTACGATTACTCGTCACGATTTATATTCCCAATGTTCGCACGAAAACACTCGCGATTTTAACGAAGTACCACTGGGATCAGCGATCGAAGAAATTCTATGGAATTTTCGAGGAATTGATTTTTCGATCGAACAGAAGCGACGGAATCGATCGTCAAACGACGTGGAAAAGCGTTCGGGGTTGGTTATCGGTCATGCTGGCCGGCGAGATGACTGGTTCGAGCGGATGAACGAAACTGGAGGCGGCCGGTCGCGCGCTACTCTGAGGTACCTCGAAGCGGAGCAGAGCGTTCGAAGGCACGGCGCGCGTCTCTGTGCGGCGCGAACCAAACTGGCGCAAGCTCGACTCTCGCGATCCTTTAGGGTAAAAACTCGGCTACGACCCCTTCGCGAACGCGCCAAGACAGCACACATGGATTAGGTGCACGTTGATAAGGAAAGGGAACGGATATGCGGGCTCGAACTCTAATATTGGGTTTAGAGCAGGTGAAATCGCCGATTTTCATTGGGTAACTTTGATCAAGCCCTTAAATATTTCTGACAAAATTTATTCGGAAATAAATTACGCGCTGCTTAAAAATTAAACTGTTCACTTAGTTACTTTGAGATGCCTCGTTTCAAATATATTTTGCATTTTTTGAATAAACCGAAGGTGGACAAATACTTGTGGACGATGGTGTACGCGCGAGAGACAGTGTGAGGGACAAGAGACAAACACTAATTTTCTTAACCGCGTTCGGACGTGCGTGATATATTTTCTTGAAAAATATTAGAAAGGTAGCCTGAAAAATGTCTTTAAAGAAAATATTAAGCGTTGACGAAGACGGTGAAAGTTGTGCTAATATCGCGAAGTGAGTTGGTAGATATTTTAACAGTAAAACTACCGACGATTAAAGTAGACCTATTTGCCTAAGACCTAAGATTTAAAAATAAATCTTTTTCTATTTTTTTTACAAAAAATCATGAAACATCTCCCAGATTGCATCATTGTAAATTTATAGAATTTCTACGAGAAATTACAAGCCGGTTATTTTTACCGCTTTGGTACTTTTAGTGTTAAATAGAGATAGCGACAGAAGTAAATTGGAACTTAAATTAATAAGACAAGGGATTGGTAACATATTAACGATTATAAAATTCGTTATTAAAATTTCCATTGAAAGACAATTTCTAAAGAACAAACTTATTAAAGACAATAATCTTCAGACGTACGATTTAATTAAAATTATTTTTCATCCGGATCCGATTTAATTTTTCTTCACATGTTGGTGTGAGAAGTGTTTGAAAATGAAACGAGTTAATTCTTACCGGTTGTTGGGTATTTTTTTTAAATCATTATCGACGCTACTGCTATTTAAAATTGTTATTACATGTAAAATAAAACTGTAAAAATGTTACCGAATCTCGCGTTGCAGTAAACATACACGTTTCGAAGCATATTTTTCTCGAATAGGTACACCGATGTAAACTAAACATAAAGCACACAAAACGCCCGACTAAGGCTCCGTTTGTGTAACTCGTTCTGAAAAATTCAATCTTAGTTGGAAGAAAAAGATCGATCTTCAATCTCGAACAAATGTATGCACGATCTCGGTATGGAAACACCGACTAAATCGAAAATATTGGCATTTTCTTGCAAAATCAAATTACTCCAACCTACGTACAAAAGAACGTACTACAATCCTGAGAAATGACGTTCGTTCTAGGAACATTTCGAATATACAAAGCTACTTTATCAAACCTCGTACGAAAGAAGGAAAAAAAGAAAGAAGGAAAAAAAAAAACAAAAACAAAATAAAACTCGAATAAAGTTCCTTGCGAATAGACGTAATACGAGGTATCCATGAGACGACAGTGAATTATATAGCTATAAATTGAATAAAGTACACAGCGAAAGGAGGCGAAAAACATTTAACTGTGGTGCTTTAAACTTTTACTATGTAACCGCGCGAAAAACTTTTGAATTACCTTTGCTACACAACAGCCAAGGAAAACATTCATGCGAATAAAATAGAACGACTCTTTTATGGCGTTACGAAAATTGTTTTACGGAACACTGTGTTTTTAAATGAACGGCTATGCGTAATATTTTTGGTTTCGGTTGAGTTATTGGATTTTTTAATTCTGTTCATTTAGTAATTCGGATGAGCCCTTTTACACAGAAACGTAATACGAAATAAATATAAATGTGAACATCCTACGTGTACGGCTAAATTGTGTTGCGGTCGCTAAATTTTTTATTACATTTTTTTTATAGATACGCTGTTGTAATTGTTATACAATTAAAGTTTTTGTGAATGCAATAGAAGAGTTGATATAAAATGCGGATATTTTTTCTTTTTTTTATCACTGAACCTAATTTAAACCTAAAATGAAAGTATGAAATTAAATAATTACCAAAAGAATTGTTTCATGGTTTGCCTATAAGTTTTTAAAATTTGCAGATTGAGACGTGCTAGTGTGGAATTGTAATTGTAACACATTTTAGGTGTTATAATATAACCTATGTATCGTATTATGTATTATAATATTATTTATATTATAATATATTGTAAATATTAATAATAAATATATTATATATTATATTTATTATAATTAATTATAAATGTATTATAATATATCATATTGTGGATTTTTGATGAATTGAATATTTTGGATGAATTAGATTATTTTGTGGATATATACTTGGAATTTTGTTTGGTTTTTAAAAAGAAAAGTTTAGGTTATATTATAATGCAATATACAATTATAATATTATAATTTATTTATTACAATATAATATATTATATATAATACTAATATAATACTAATATAATATATTACGAGAATATAATATATTATAATATACTTATATTATAATATTATAATTGTATATTGCATTATAATATAACCTAAACTCTTCTTTTTTAAAAACCAAACAAAATCCAAGTTACAGAAGGTTAATTACGAAAAATTAATTTCGACAAAATGAAATGCGGAACACAACAGAAAGTGATGTTCCATTGGAAAAAAAAAACATGAACAGTCGACCGCGAAATCTTGTTAATTTGGCCCCTGTTTGAAACCAAGCCAAGTTATGAAGCAGTTAGTTGGTGAAGCAATTAAGGAATTCGGAAGATTTATTCAAATCAGTTTATTATACGGTAGACTATCCGCTGTTTCGAAGTTACTCAAGCAAGCCAGATATTCAGCTAACACGTTCAGACGAATATTATATTTTCTGCTTCGAGCTTGAACGAAGTTATCGTTTGAATTTCAACACACGGAGAAGTTACATCACTGCACACGTCTGCCTATATTTTCTGCAACCAATTTTCTGACGAGTGTTTTGTTAACATAAATGACACAAAGAATTGCAAAAATGTATTTAATACGAAGACCACGGAGGGAAAACGTGATGACTACATTTTATTTCACTTTCTGATTTTTACGTTATAAAAAGTGTCTTGCATAATAATTTATTAATTGATAAAATTAAAATTACAGACTGTAACTTATAAATTTCTGTTGCATAAAAAATATTTACAATTTTGTAAATTATAGAATAACTTGCTAATATTATTAGTGGATTTTACGAATCAATTTTATTATTTTTATGCGGTTTGAAAAGTTACAAAAACTTGCTTGCAAAATTTTTGCTAGTCTCAGAAGACTAATAATTTCTTTTACATATTTTCTAAACATTATTTTTTTACCCTTTAAATTTTGTAAGTATATGCTACCCTAGTTTACGTTGATTTTCACGATTACCCATTTCTAGCAAGATAAAACAGTAATTTTAATCAATCCATTATTACTAAAACTAACTCTTTCTTTAATTATTTCTAAAACTAAAAACACAGAATATCCCGGTGAATTGAAGTTTTATATTTCAAAATATAATACAGATAAAATATTCAAATTGGATACAGTTCTTCAATATTCCTGTTAAACACAAGCGAGTATTAATTGTCCAACGAGAATCAGAGACAATTTAGTGAACGTCCAGTGGAAACTTTTAATTCATAGTTTCTGGACGATCGATACCCGAATAATCGACACTCCATTTTCATCTTTTATGTCTCATCGTCTCTCCAGAATCGCCTATAAAGAAATCTAATCATTTCGAACACCGCATTAACAAATAACAATCCAATCTGCCGCCAACGAAATAATGAAAATCTATTATTTACATTTCAAACACATCATTTAGCCCTACATAAAATCTTCACGGTAATAAAAAAAAAAAAGAAAATAATTTTAAAACAACGAGAAAATGAAATTTTTTCAATTAAACCCACCCAATAAATATATATCGTTACAATATCGAGTACCAAGAAAATTGGTTCGCCCTGATAGATACACAGAATTCCTCAAAAATCGAACAATGGAACGTCAATCATATTTTGCGTGCAACAGAGGGAATAAGGAGGAAAGAGAAAGAGACGAACAAATCGAATTACAGACCAGATGAAATATTGAAACGTTCCGACGCGGTACCGGATCACATTCGAGGCTCGATTCTCCGCAGCAAGATCTTATTCGCGTACCGTCCATCAGGATGTTAAAATTTCCTTCGTTTCGATACATAGTACGTCAATGGAACTCGTTCAAAGTGTCACAGAAAGCACGCTGGTTGTAACAAAACTTTCGAAAATGACAGCGTCGGCGAAACCAACCCTCTGACACACATGCGTCATCGTTACAAACTCGATATGCCCAGAAGGTACGTAAATGTTCCACATCTAGACGATCAACGTCATCGAGAGCAACCTACTGAATTTCTTTTTTTTTTTTTATTTTATCTTTTCATACGCCATCGCATATTTTTTTTTTTTTTCGAGAAAAATGAATCTACCTCGCGGATCCTTACGGATACTCCCGAGGATCGTCGTATACGATCGCCATATTAGATTGCTGCGTAAGTTCTGTTCTTTGACCTTTCGCACTCGGAGACTTTTTTAAGTTTCAAAGAACTATTGCGAAAACTTAATGCGTTCTTTTGGTAAGAAAAAAAGGAAATTATAAATGTTTACGATTTCTTATTTATTTGCGTAAGAGTCGCCAGTACCTGTGACAGGACGGCGCCGGTGGTTGGGACTCTTGAGTGGATGTGTGAATAGATTTATGGTTACAGAAAAGGAAAAGATTTTGGAAAAGTGTGACCGTGGACGAAAGTCTTGGGTGGTCGAAAGAGTGCTTGCGAAGAATGTCTGGGTTATGTCTGAGATATGTTTGGGACTGAGAAATTGGGCCGTGAGAACGAAGTGTACGTGACTGCGCGTTTGGAAGGAATGGATGCGAAGATTTTGGGCGCGAGTGGAAAGGGATCCGTGTGGAGAAAAGATAGAACGACCGAGGATGGATACTTAAGTGCGCGAATGTTCGGGGCGCAAAGCATTATTGTACGATTGTTGCGAGGGAAGAGAGTGGCGAGGCAGAGAAGTGTAGTAATAGTAATATTAACTTAAGTAATTTGTAATAAACCAAGTAACCCCACGTGCCAGTGTTTGGTCATTCCTGAGAACCCTTCCGAAAAGTGTTATTGACTATCTCTTCCGTTTTTTTCCTTTCTCTCTCTCTTCCCCTTACATTTGGTTAATTTACTTTCATTTTAAAATAAAAGAAGTGTTCGAATTGATGAAAACATAGAATTTAATTAAAAATATAATCTCCGAAGAAAATGATGCGCGTCGCCATAGCGGCGCCAGCCGAGGGTTACCTTCTTACTGCGAGAAACACAATTTTCTTGTTTGCACCAGAGAAAAATTGGAGAAAGAAATTTATACCAGCTTATTCCAAATCAGAAATTCGAAAAGATTCTTATAAGTATTTAAAATTACTAGTAGTGCAGGCTGCGAAAGCTACTGTTTTTTCAACCCTCCATATTCCAAATTTTGGTCGCTTGCGAGAAAAAAAAAATTATACGTGGTTACGGATATTTTTTAATAATAACAAACAAATAGAAGATACTCTGATGAATCAGTGATTCTCGTGCTCCTTAAATATTTCATAGCTCCACGAAATTTCCTCGTATTCATACGGAACATAGATATTGATCGCAGCTAAGGAGGCTAATTAACGTTGTACAATCGAAATGAGGGAAACAGTCGGACAAATGACGTTAAAAATTAATCCGTCTCGCAACGAATCCTCCAAATTCTCGCTCGAACATTTACAATTCGCTGCGACACAAAATTTTTTTACACTTTCCAACAATATCGAACATCTCCGGGCAAATTGGATTGGATTAATTTTTTCAACCTTGGTAATTGAGACGCACTGAAAATCCACGACGAAAATCCACGACCAATGAAGAATATTAATAAAAACATAGACCAGTTATTTTATCTCGTGCCACGACGCGATATTACTAGCGCTGTTTGTACAGGATTTGAGGAACCCAATAAGCAGATCTTGAGACGCTTGGTCTCAAGCATAACGGAACGAGGCAGCAACCTAATTAGCACGAGCAAAGAAGAAGAAGAAAAAAAAAGGAGAAGAAAAAAAGAAGTCCAGACGCTCATTACGAGGTAAATACGGATTCACCCCCCCTGGTCGACTGTCACGTGAAATAAATGATTAATAAAATAAATGTCGAAACTTCAATCGGACTTCTTGTTTCCCTAATTGCCGACCTTGACTCTTTCAGCCGGTCCGAACAAAGACAGAACCTTTGCTTAAGCTTCTTTCTGCAGGCTTAAGAAAGGAGAATTTAAATTCGTGTTCCAATGAGGGCAAACATAATGACGGAGACGTCTTTTGTTCCTTTCTTTTTTCTTTCTTTTCTCTTTTTTTTTATTCTACCTTGATTTTTTGCACTGCGTGGTTAAATTCTTTTTTTTTTTTTTTAAATTGACGGTGTATAAGACGACAGGTTTAATTATGGTATCCATTTTTAATTGGCTATACAGTTAATAATGAAACTATCAAAGAGGTCGAACGACTGGTTCGTTATTTCTGGTAGAAATTCTATTAATTTTTTAACCGTGAATTTTTTAGCGTCTTGATTAATTTTCTGCGAAATATTAAAATTATTAAAGACTCTCTTGCATTGTGAATTTTTTCAAATATGTATTATTGTGATTTTTTTTTTTCTTTTTTGGTAGAAATAGATGTACTTTAATCGTTAGTAGTTTTAGTATTAATTATAATAGAATTTATTAATACATAGTCTGCCGTTTGAAGAGACCCATTTTTCACCGTAACATTCTTAATAAATAATTTTTCATTTTCATACTTCGTTCTATGGAATTTTATTCCACGATATTGCGTAGAATAGAACGAGCTTTATTTTCAAACTCTGTATTAATATCTTTGGTAATGTAGGATTTCTTAAAAATCTTTTCATCTTTTCATCTTTTTATCTTTTTCTTCTAACGTAACTTGCACGATTGACAACGTGTTAAGATTCCAGATGAAAAATTAAAAATTATTCGTTGAAATACAAGATCGCTTTCAGGTTATGCATATTTCAAGCACATTACAGGAACTGGTCGATTAAATTCTCCAGAATTACTAATTTATTTTAAAACGAAATGTGATCTTGCACATTAGTAACTTATCCGCGTGAAATTTTTATTCAAAGATCTTTCGACGACTTTTCGCTCGATTTAAAAAAAATGTTTCATCTCTTTTTCT